>JAIPRL010001308.1:0-87892 GCA_025469235.1 Pemphigus obesinymphae
CACCCAACAATGACGTAAAAAAATTTTGGATTTTTCTATTCTATCCGTGTTATACGGCTTACTTTTTCTTTAACGATATGTCCCGGAACGCAGATTTTTTAACTAAGCTCAGAGTCCGTCCTTATTTTTTTTTCCAATTCAACCACTGGATATAGATCCTTATTTTTATACTATCGATTGACTGCTGCTGCTGCAAAAAAAAAAGATCATTTATATTTTAAACAAAATTTATACAGTTATATACCTAGGACACTTCGATTTTACGCATATATATATTTAAGACAATATATATGTATTCAAAAATCCATAGATTTTATACTACCTATACAGTGAACCACTCTATATATTGTATTCAATTATTCATCTATATAAACATCGTCAATATATACGTATGTTATCCTTTTCTGAGATTGTATATAGTCAAATGTGCATTATCGCATTTTCGATATTCATGTTAAATACTATCCTCGTTTTTCATAAACTGTGAATGCACGTATTGTATCGCCATTTATACAATTACATTTCCTGGCGTTTTATTGAGGAAGACCATACTGCATTGTAGTGAACCATAAGTATGATTCCTTTTTAGTTTTGTTGAAAAAAAAAAAAAAAAAAAAAAACAATAACCCCGTTAGGTACTTAAATAATTAATATAATATAATTTTAAAAAAATATATAAAACTTTCATTATTATATAGAAAAATACACCTTTATTTTCATAAAAAGTTTGTTTTTTTTTTCTTCATTTACTCGTGTAAATTTATAGTTACCCGAGGCTAATTGAATACGTGCGTACAATATAATGATTTTAATTTGCATAATATTGTATACGTCCTCTGCAATGAAAGTACACGTATTAGTACATTTATAATTTATTTGAAAAAACGCGATCGTGAACGGGGTTACTTTTTTTTAAACCTGAATATAATACACGTATATATACGATTGTCGATAAAGTCGTATATGTATATGATATTGTGTAAACATTTTACTCCAAACGTAGGAAAAGTTGGATTATAAGTGTAACTTTTGGGAAACTAAATCCAAAAATCCTCAGTTATCGTCTGAATCGTTTTCGAGAATACTGACCATATAATCCTTATATATAAATAAATATATATATATATATGTAGGTATATGTAGGTATATGTATATATATATATATATATATATATTTATATTATATATTGCGAAGAAAACACGAAAAACGCATTTGATACGTATTTGAACTTTTATTTTTCTTTCCTTTTTCTTTTAATCAAATTATAGCGAACATTTCCCGAGAGCTCTTGTATACGGTTTTCGAATCCGATGTTCGGAAAACAATTAAACATTTCGAAGCGCAAAAATACACTCGTGGGTTGACAAAATGTCAAAAACGTGCAGAGCTTCGTCACGTGCGAACGACCCTGACATACATTATCGTATATATCGTGTTGATTCCGACGCCTATATAGTGTAATAAATTTCAAATCTTGAACCGTATATATAACGGAGGAAATCACAAATCAAATATAGCGCAGAAAACGGAAATAGTCACTCGGAACGCGATGACGGCAAGGTATGCGTAAGTATAAAAATAATAAGTAATATTAATGATAGTATAATGAATAGGTAATGATAATGATAAATGATAAATCATGAAATGCTAGTCATTTTCTCAAAATGTTTATTAACATTTTATTATGTTTTTTCGGGGATAGGGGGGGGGGTCAAGATTACAGATTAGACCTCCATTAATTACGACAACAGCAATTATATGAACTGAAATCGATATTATAAATTTCAATTCGAATTCAAACGAAATTTATGAAATTAAGCATTTTAATTTTAATTTTTTTATTATTCCTGTAACAATTTATTATATATTTTTTTTTTAGTTCTGTGGGATTCAATTATCATGAATCCTCCATACCTAATAATGAATAATTTATATTGTTCAAGCACTATTATTTCTTGGGCTTTTTATTAGACAAAAAAAAAAACATTATTTTAAAATGTGGTTTGTGCATCTACACACTGAATACACTCTATACCTACAATGAATTGTTTCTTCTACAGAACACAATTATCGAATAATTATATTTTAATCAAAAACCATTGTTGTTTTAAAACACAAATAATAAAATAACGAAAACATTAATATATTCATAATTTGGTAGGTACCTATATATGCATAACCATTATTTTAAATAAGGAACTTAATATATTATGTGTAACTAATACATAAGAAGATTTAAAATATAATTTAATTTTTTTTCAAGTACTTAGTTATTAAGACTGTTCAACTAAAACTAAAATTTTAATCCTAATATAAATAATTTAACTCGAGATAACTTAAATTAGCAATTAAATTCAGTTTTAATGAGAAATTATTACTAATTAGTAATTGTTTTTATTTTTTCAGTGCATATTTTCACAATTTGTTTTAAGAAAAACCTTCAAGTGGCTCTTTGAGGGTGAGTTTTACACATAAAATACCTATATTTTGTCCATAGTAGCTATTAATTGAATAATCCAATAAAGATTTTGAACACTGATATAGGTATATATTTATCGATAACTCTATTTTTAATCGACTTTTTTACTTTTTGTTTTTCAATGACTTGTTTTTTTTTTATATGTTCATTTATTTACTAGTACGATTACCTATATACTTTTATCCGCAGAAGAGAAAAACTAAGAGTTTTCTGATATCATAGGGTTTTTATAGGAAATCTGTTCTAGTTGGTACCTTTATTAAGGTTTTTTTTTTTTTTTTTTTTTTTTTTGATTTTCTAAGTAGTTTTCAAAAATATATTGAAAAACTACCTTTTATAAGGGAAATAACACGAAAAGTCGTTATAAATTAAAAGTGTTTAAAACTGTTACGCTACCTCCTAATTGAATTCTATGTGTATTTTTTTGTGTGTCAACATTACAATTGCGGATAAATGCCACTTGCGGGTACAGGAAATTCATCGATATTTCTAATAGTAGTATTCAAGATGCCACTGACCGATGTAGAAAAAAATTTATTACTCGGTGAAAATTTACTATATACCTACTTATTTAAGTTTAAAAATAACAATAATAATCGAAATAAAGTTAAATATGTTGTATACAATAATCCTTCCGTTTTTGAAGAGTTTTTTTTCATCTTTATCCACAATTACGAAAATACGATGTTCTGTTTCGATTATATACACGATAATAGCATCACAAACGTTCGACTTTATTGTATTTTATGAAAAATATAACTGTATATAAATGTATAAATGTTATTATTAATTTTTGTCCTTTTTCGTTGTTTTAAGTGGTTTTAATCAATACCTAAACATATCACAATTAAATAGTACCTATATCTGTACGTTGTAGGTTTTATATAGGATATTATATAAGTAAAATATTTTTGAAAAAAAAAAAACTATATAGATATATGTATATATTATATATGCCATGTGCGTTGCCCTTCACCGGCCGTTGCGGCCAAAATCCAACAATTTTTATTTTCAAATCTTGAGCGCCTGTGATTTTAACGCACCTAACCGCAAATATTTGCGTTGTATTAGGACACCTGTCTTGCCGTATTTGATTTTTTCCCGAATTGCACGCAACCGATTCGGTTAGGACCAAGTGTTAGGCCGTTTAGGTTCAAATTAAATTTAGAATCTTTTTACACCGGAATCGCGTAGCGCCTAATGTCGTTTTTAATTTTTCAACAAGACCATAACTTGTTTCTATATACATATATATATATGAAAATATACACATACGAGAAACTACAAAAAAAAACACGCTATTGCAATAGTATATAGATTTGTTTACTTATAAAATAACACTACAGTAAAAGGTGAACATCAATTCTCACTTCAAGCCATGCACATTCACGAGAATGTCAGTCTGCATGTGCATGTGCATTATATATAAATAGTTCTCGAAAAAACGTTCTTAGTTCATATCACATACTGTATTCCTTTAGAACTGGAATACAAAGATCTCTTGACCAGTATATTGGTGTAATCAGTGAAAATCATGTAGATAATGTAATATTTATGATATTCTTCATACATTACATTTATTTTTATTTTATTTTAGTTATTTTTTTTTTTTTTGGATAGAATTCGCGAAAATTGGTTTTCAGATACCGTACTTTCTAAAACGTTGATTTTTCGAGCTAAACGAGGAGACTATTCACGTTGGCACAGTATTCAATGACAGATAATTTATAGGTTATATTTAACACCATATCCATACGTGTGTTAAATATAATATGTATCTCCTACGCGTTTATTCGTACGGAATGTCTATATATGATAAATAAAAACCTTTTGTATATATTATGGTATAGTTACTAGATGTATATTACGAACCTCGTAAAATATCTTGAAATTCTTCTTTAACGCAACACGTGTTTTCCGTATTCTATGTACCTATATAAAAATGTACGAATTTTTAATTTAAATAACAAATAATTTACCTACATTATATACGAAATCTCAAAATATACATACATTATATCCGTTAAAATATATTACACAAAATATGTGTAGGTATGCAACGTACAATTTATATAGACAATGTCTCTGCTGTACATCGGCTTGACATGCATTTTTATTTTTGAAACCAAAATGTGTATTGCGAGTACTATATAATATGTAATCGGAGAAGTGGGTCGGTTAAATGAATTGTTTAACCACTTAGGTACCTATCTATTTATCCACATATGAACGAAATACTATATTTCTGTCGACGACTAAAAGTTTTATTTTTCTTCAAAGTTTTCACTACCTATCCGATAAAAACTATTGAACATCCTGCAATAAAAAAAAAATTTTGGTAGCATATCAGTTTTTGGGCTTTCGTTGTACTTATATGCATATTAGCATATTAGCCATTTTCTGAGCTAAGCCTATAATAAAAAAGTAATGTTTATATGAATAATTGCGCCGATTAATGTTCAGTAATTTTACGTAAAATATACATTTTTTTTTTTTTTGTCCAAATACTTTATCACTTTTGTCTATTACCTAATAACACTGCAATAGTCACGTCAAATCTTTTAGATACACAGATTATTGTTTTCATAATAATACATTCGAGCGCACTATTATCAATTTCTCACTTTGTCTATTCCTCAGACTAAGTATGAGATTAGTGACAGTTATCTGGTGACCTTTGTTGCGTCACGTGCAGGTCTTATGAGCACCATTGTATCTCTCAGATACCAAGCCATCGTATTATTAAGTAGGTTATTTTATATAATATAGTATATTCGTTTTTAACCTTTGAAATTTTTTTCCTATAGATTTTTATTATTTTGACCTAATCAAAAAAAAAAAAGTTATTAGCTAACAAAAATTTTATGTTTTTTTAATCATTTTTGTATAATTTATGTTATAATATAAAAACAGATTGTAAAAAACTATATTGTAATAATTATAATATAATTTGATTATATATACCTACCTTAATTTATAAAAAATATGTTCAATCGCTAATGGTACACAATCCATATATGTACTGTTTAAGTTTCGAGTACTTATCTATTCCAATACATCAAGTTAATAACAGATAATTATAAAAAGTTAATCGTGTATCCCATAGATATTGCGCGATAATCGATGTTGCACCAAATGACGCGACTAATGCAGTGTTAATTATCATCTAAAAAATTTTACCACAATAACAATTTTAAAACTTGATTATGTTTAATTACATATACATAACTACATTGATTTAAATTATAAGTATGATTAATATAACGAATAGACAATAAATAAAATACGAGTAGAATAACAAATCTCAAATACAATAAAACAATTATTATTGAACACAGTAGATATATCAAAATATACAAATTATAAATATTGATATATTTTCTAGTTTGTTTAAGTAGGTAGATATTTAGTGGATAATATAGGCTACAAAAAGTAACAATTTCAAACAACTCAACCTGAACATTTTATATTATGCCACTAAAATAATATTTTAAGTTATAATTAGATTAAATTCTCATATATAATAAAAGCTATGAAATATTTAATAATATGCTGTTTTAACATCCATATTTTTTTTTATTACCAAAATAGATTTAAAAATTATTTTAAACGCCTAGCACTTAAGTTTAACTCTATTTTTTCCTTAACAATTTATCACGCAATTATATCTAATATACAAATAAACAAATATAGGTACATAGATAATTTTAATTATTGATAAAAGTGTGTAAAATTTAAATGTATTGACTTAGTTTAATTTTTGAATTTTAAATAATTTGGATTTTTGTTTTTAAATTTTTAAATTATATTTTTAATTCTAAATTCAGATATATAAGTATGTAGTTGAAATTAAGGACTAAGGAAACGCATAAAAAGGGGTTCGTTCTGATCTGGAAAAAAATTATTTTAATGTTTCGCAGTTAGTTTTAGTCAGTTTATATTATTGTTTTATACTATTCATACGTCCTACGTAGCATTAAACCAGTAAATCAAACTGTAATTTACTATAATATAATCGAATAAAAGATAGAAAATATAGTGACTTCATACTCGTACGTAATAAATATTTATCGTCATCACAACAATAGATATCATACAAATAATAATAAATAAATTTACAATAAAATTCTATTATCAACGTTTATGAACAATTAATATTTTATATTATTTCTATGCATTTCATTTGTTTCAATTTTTGTAATTTATTTAATTTATATATTTATATTCCGCAACGCTAACTTTGGCTAGAAAAAGTGTTAAATAGGTACGCTTTATGTCATAATATTTAAAACCGATCAACTTAAATTGATTATTTCTTGTGCAGCTTTTACTGAATAAAAATGCGTTTTTTGTTTTTATTTTATGTATTCAAAAAAGTAAACTCGACGTTGTATTACTAAGTAATAACTTGTTTAAAATCGGATATAATACCGTTAGATTTTAGTCATATTCCAATAAAGTGTATCACAGAAAACACGTCAAAGTTTATGATTCAAGAGGGGTAATGTTGTGCAGCTTTATCTATATAAATATTTCAACTAAATACTAATGTTTTATAATAACGGTTTACTGATAAAACGTGCATAATTGTTACGTTAAATAAATACTAATATAATTCATTTACTTCGCATTTTCTTTACGACCAAAATGATTTGAGACTTCATAAAGTTAGCTTTTAAAAAACGTTCATACTACATTTGTAATCACAATGTGACAATATACGTCACCGACCTTTTATAAAAATTTAACAAAAAATTACTTAATTGATAGAATAAAACAATAATTTTTAGTTGAATAGTTGAAACAAAATCTATCTTTCATTTATTTTAATCTAGTTGTAATATAGATGTAATCTAATAACTATTAAAATATTCAATTAAGCGTACTCATAAAATATGAATGTAAATTGACAGTTATCATTAATTTCTATTTACATTAAACTGAAAAAAGTGCTTAATTTGAAAACATTGATAAACTCAATTATCAGCTGATTTGTTCATTATTTTATAATGCCATAACGGTGTCAATGTTCTGATAACAATATATAGCCATCGAAATAATGGGTAAAACATTTTTTATGTTATTTCTAATCACGCGTATAACTTAGACGAAATCGAAATTGGCTGTTTGGGAGAACTCGAATTGCTCATCATTTTCAACAGTCCAAGTCCTCTCGTCGAGAAGTTATAATGAGGCATTAACGAAAAGTATTTTTTATTGGTTCGTTATAAAACTTATCAGTTATCACTGAACGTGCTTTCGAAAACTATATAGTAGTTTTTATCACCCAAAAGAACAAAGATAAACAACTCTAACCTATGATACTGTATTTTATACGCATAGGTAGGTACCTACTTAATGTGATAGAAACTGTCTTTTAAATAAATCTGATACACGCAAAACACTGAAAAGACCAATAAATAGAAACTGAAAAATATCTAAATCCTGCAAAGTTTTGTGGTGGAAATATATTATTCGTTTAAAATTATTGGTCAAATGTATAATATAGTATATACGTGAAAATGTTTATACGGTCAAACATTATTATGTCGATTGAAAACTACGATCGATATTCAAAAATATTTTGTAATAACAACAGCTGCAGATGGCAATGTTTATTATTTATAATTAATGCATAATTTTGCCATATTTTACATATGTTATATTAATATACAATCAGGAATGTTAAAAAAAATTATGAGATTTATTCCTAAACATTCTTATTCAGCATCAACAGAATATAGTTATTCCATATTCGCGGGCCTAAACTAAAATAATATAATTCAATGTTTTAAAATTTTACAGGAGCGTAGTTTTATATTTATAAATAACATTTGTATCGATTTAGAGGCTTTAGATACTTTGTCATTCACGTTCAGTGGCGGTACAAATTGGTTCAAATATTATTAGTGATGGGTTTTTCGATAAAATACAATTTAGATTAATAACAAGAATCAAAATCGATAAATTGTATTACATCGAATTGAATTGAATTTTAAGAAAAGATAATCATCAAAATCAAATAAATGATTATATTGATATTCTTCAAATGGATGTTTTTTTTTTTGGAATCATTGCAATCAATGAAATGAAATTGAAAAATATATCATTAAGAAAATTACAAATATGTGAAATCTCTAAGTATTAGGATCAACCTAATTCTATCAGTTCTAAATTTAAAACATTAATCAAAGCCGA
Organism: Pemphigus obesinymphae; assembly: GCA_025469235.1. Classification (NCBI taxonomy): domain Eukaryota; kingdom Metazoa; phylum Arthropoda; class Insecta; order Hemiptera; family Aphididae; genus Pemphigus; species Pemphigus obesinymphae. The sequence goes on from JAIPRL010001308.1 coordinate 8,679, forward strand.
TAAAAAAAACCAAATCAACCAAACCTTATAGAAAATATTGCTGCTCAAAATTATATAAAATTGGTTACCTATATAAAAAATTGAAAAAGTACTTTTTCAAAAATCTTTGATTTATAAAATTCTAAATGGTTTTTAGTCTACGGCCTTATAATTATTATCATATACGATTAGGTACCAACTTAAATGAGCTATTAAATAACAATAATCACTGTTGTATTTAATACCCTGGTGTTACTATATATTTTAGATTATAACTAAGATTGAGAACAAACTAGAAATTAGTTTTATCAAATTTTTCGAAAAGATTATATACTTTAAAAAAATAACACATTTAATATTAATTATAACGAATTTAGATATATAGATACTTGTATTTTAAACGTTCAAAAGGTAAAACTATATGATGAAAAATAGACTTTATTTCGAATTAAAAAAATTTGTTAAACTGTTAACCATAAAAACTACTAGTGTGAAAAATATGATGTTTATTAAATGTCCGACCTAGAAATTTAGAATTTTTATTTCCGTTTTCGGTAATAATTTTGGACATTCTATATTTTCACTGCATTATTTAAACAAAATATTACATAGGAATAAGTAGTTTTTTATACTATGAGTCATGGCTTGTTGACATATAGTTGATGAGTTTAGATTAGAGTTTAAAATGATATATAATGGATAATTGTTTTACTAAAATATTCGTACCATACTCAATATAACTAAATTGACTTTTTTTAGACCAAGTCTAAACTATCTATCTATATAATATACAGATATCATATGCTAAACGTGGTACATAATATACATAAATAGTTTGTAAAAAGTGTTAACATAATTTTGAAATAAAAAAACTATATAATAATGTATTTATAAAATCAACAATATGGTATTCATATTAGTATCAACATTTTAAAAATATAATCAAAATATATGTACTTTTTAGACTTACTGGATCTAAATGTTTTATTATACTTTTCCACAAATTTATTAAAAAGTTTGCAATGGTACTTATCAATAAATTACTTAAACTACATTACCTATAGATATATGATATACCTGTGTGATCTACAAATTACATTATGGTTCAATCTAATTAAATGATACAGAAAAAATATGGGGATCTGAAGTAAAAAAAAACGTTGGACTGTCACCCTCTCATAATCAATTTACAAATTCAAATAATAAATTATAATTTCCCGCAAATAAAAGTCTTCAAATTACAATATTCTTCTGAGTTCATTCGACACATATTAAAATATGGAATTCGGATAAATACATCTGAACATAGAATTTAGAGGGTCTGGTGTGCATTCTAACTCAGACAAATTCAAGTACCTAATTCATGGAATATTAAAATAATAACTATTTTATAAGTTACGATACTTATGCTATAAATCCCAAAGTTCCAAAGCGATATTTTAAATAACTTAATTTATAATAATAATTAATATAGATAAAACTATTATACTTTTATACTGAATAATAATTGAATTGAAATATTCAACTAAACAAAATAATAAAAATATGTATATTAAGTGACTATTTAACATTTACACGTGAGATGACATTTTTAAAAGGTGATAAATTTTTTTTCAATAGGCGGTTTATGAAAAATCATAAATTTCAACGATTTAGACGAGAACTATTGCGGCCTTCGAGACGATTTTGGTTAACGTCAACAAAAATAAAAATAAAAATAAAAATAAATATATATATATATATATTCTTTAATTTGATTAAAAATAAACGACTAGTATTCCTTGGCCCTCGCACTTTTAATGGACTGTAAACACAAAGAACGTGGGAGTCCATTCTTCGGATCATCACAAACAATCATAATATCCATAAAATCCGTTATGTTACTCATATGAGCCTATTATGGTTAACACGACACACCGGGCCAAAATCGTGTCAACCATCAAACAATCGTAAAATATGTTGGGTATACAAAAGTAAAATAATATATAAATTACATCATGATTAGCCTGATTTCTGAGGTTCCCCGGCCCAGAGACAAATATTCGATTGAAAACAACTCGTTACTTTTGTGTCATAAGAACACAAATGATAAATAGTAAAAAAATACACGTGACTTAAAAAATGGCGAAAATACCAAAATTAAAATTTCAATCTCGTTTTACATTACTATTGTGACGACAGAAGTATAAATCAAATTTATTTTATACACTATATTATAAAAAAGACGTTATACGCCCTATATGTAATTATATAAATATATTCCAACACGTTGAGTGATGAAATGAAAAAAGACAAAACAAAATATTCAGAGAATAATATACCGGAAATGATTCCCATGAAAATGTTCTCGTAAAAAAACAATTGTAAGCACCGTACTTTGTTAATTTCCTCGGATCTTCTTATCACAATTATTATGTAAAATGGGCTCAACTTAAATTTATGTGCAAATATATTATATTATATGAAAACACACAGACCAAAGAGGCGTAGCCAAATATCCCCCTTCTGTTTAACTTCAAAAATTAAAAATTAAATGTGTACACGATCCACATTAATGGATATAAATTATAAATATACATTATATTATTAATACATTTTGTTTTATATCCTCCACTTGTTTTATATGATTCCTATTGTATTTTTTAGTTTTAACATTTATAAATAACTGCATGCATTTAATAATCAATTATCTACACTGAGCGATCAAATGCCAATGCACTATTCTAATAACAAGGTCTAAAATGTCCTCTTAAGAGGACACATCCAAATTTTTAATAAAAACTCATATTGACATTTCTCAATTTTAATAACTTACAAACATATATAAGTAAGATGAAACAAAAAAACAAACGATAGCTAACAACATTATAATGTAAGATCCTATTTAACCGATTGTTGATAGGTATGTCCTTTTTTCACGTTTAACGAATTGTTAAAAAATAATTTTTTTTTAATTTTTAAATAATTATTAATTAAAAAAAAATCTATATATCGAAAAAAGATCAGATTGGACGCTAGGTTATATGGTTAACTAGTATTTGGTTATTGTTTATTTTGTTTTTCTTAATAATTAAATAGGAATATAATATATTTCATAATTGTTTACTATAAAGTATTTAATAAAATAATTGTTGTCAATGTCTAATCTATGTAAACATTTTTTTTTTAATATTTAATATTAAGCTGTGTATTATATTCCTATTACATTTTTTTTCAACAAAATATAGCTGAAACGAGGTTCATCAATAATTTCATAGATGTCAAATTAGTATGGGATATTCGTAAAGAGACACGTGTACTTACTTAAAAATTAATCGAAAAATGACCTCTTTAAAGTACAATCTCGATCAAATTCGCTTACTGGAAATATAGCTGTCTTCTTGTCGAAGATTTGTTTACAGAAAATAATTAAATAAACATCATTGTCAAATCAATGGCACACTCGCTACACTTAGAATAAAAAAAAAAATTACATTTTTAACAATGTATTTTAAGTGTATTTTATAATATGCATGTGCATTTTTATTATGTCATCTGAAATCGTGTTTAATCTTGTTCGCTATTTAAATACATTTTCTACATGCGTTTTACTGACAAAAACACGTTTAATCATGTCCAGAACTCTTTTGTGTTTATTATAATATAATTTGTAATTGTTTTGAATTCATTACTATATTTTGTATTTATGAATTAGGTTACATAGATGAAAACAATTAAATATTGATTTAGTATAAATATATATATGTATACGTTTGTAAAACTGACAAAGTTTTTATGCATATTATTTTTTCATCTATTATTTTTGACTATTGTTTGCAGACATTATTAATGGAATCTGGAAGGACAACAACTATTTTTCTCAAGAAAATCATAGATCATCGACGTAGTTGGACAATAAAAGATTTGCTTTCAAAATTACCAAATATTTTGATAATGTAATAAAATTCTGATAATATTGTAAATAGTGGAATACTGTTAACCAGAACGTATAATTATTTTCTACAAGCATATCTAAACTCGGAACTACAACGATTTAACATTTCAAATCATATTATAATGCTATACACATATGCTAATATAGTTATATTTATGTTATCATATACCTCAAAATGTTTGTGAAAGAAGTATATTTGTTTTCAAACACTATTATAAACAATAATTTCGATCAAAAATATTTTCGAATGCTAATATTTATAATTTCTTCCAAATTCCAAAAAATAATAAAACATTTGCATAACCACAATATCTACTGCTGTCTTATACTTCTAGTATTATGAAACTTTAACAAAATATCACAAATCTGGAAATATAAACCTATAGATACCTAATGGCTGTACCAATACTAGATAATTAATAATATTCGTTTAAAGTTGAGGGTAGTATCTGCCCCAATATGAAACCTGCGCAGATGTCATTGAATAATTTTAATGACTTGACTATAGAGAGTTCACCGAAACACGTATTTCCATTAGATAAACGTCATATTTTTGTATAACATAGGGACGTCCCGTAGAGATTTTTACTATCCAATACCCTATGCCAATTTACAATATACGGTACCTATTATATTTTTTGCATATATTGCATTTATAATGATCGGCGACCCGTCGTGAACTTAACAGAACCGTTTCACGTCGTATTCAAGCGAAGAGATGTAAAACTCGGTAGGCGTAACGGACCGATTGTTTTGACGGAAAACACTTAAAATATAATAATATTGTATTAGGTACGCGGAGTTTTAAAATTAAATTAAATTTCATTGTTCGCAATTTGTTTGGATATATTATAGTACGTACAATGGTATAATATTAACGTCGCGGTCGTAAATATTGAAGTAGTACTTGGACGGTTAAAATTGAATTGGTTTTAGGTTATAGTTAGGATTAGGTTAGGATTAAATGAATTATGTATTAATATATATATATTAGAATGAAGTATATGACATGCCTTTTTTTATATAAATTATACTTCCTCTAGATGATCATATTTTTACTAAACATTCAATTAATCATCTCCTATAATGTTTTATTTTCCACCATACACCGCGGTGTATAACTTTCATCGGGTTACTGACGGTTTTTTTTTCCTGGGGTTTAATTTTTAATTCCTCAATATCCTGAAGTTTAAATGTGTAAACTTTACTTTTCAAGTACCCTCGCAAAAAAAAAAAAAAAAAATGACATGTTGATTAATGACATTGGTGGTCGAGGAACCAATGAATATTATCTCCACTTATAACATATTATTAATATACTATTAATAATACCATAAATTGACCGTTTATATGGATTTAAAATCATTTTCACACTCTTTAGCACAGTATATAACGTAACACAATATACTCAGTACAGTATAACATAGCAAAGTACAGCACAGCATAGCATAGATATTTTAAGATAAATTTTAATATTTTATTGTTTTAAATATGTTTAGAATTTCAGTGTCAATAAAGAACATTAATTTTAATTTTCCGAAATTGGGGAAAAAATGTATTATTTATATACCTACCTATATATTAGCGTCTACGCCAACCAACATAATATTTTGTAATCAAAGTATTATAAAATAAATTTTTTATGTGCGAGTAAAATAAAAATCATACATATCCATATAAATTAAATTTTGTGACAATACCGACAATTGTAACTTCTAAAAAATGATCTCTAAAATTAACTATAATATAAGATGGTAAAAAAAAAAAAATGAAATTCATCCCGATAGAGATAGTGAAAGTTGATCCGTAGTCCATTTGATCCTCGGACAGGATAGTATATAATTTTTTTTTTAATTTTAAAATAAAGATAAACAAAGTCCGTTATATTAATACTATTAATAAAAAAAAAATCAGCAACCACGACAATACTATTAATGTTATAAAATGTATTTTTCCGTTACGCTTAAGAAAACCGTTTGGAAAACCGAATAATGACCTCTCTATAACGAGTAAAGCAGTACCAGGTAAAACCGATTTTCTATCAACTACCACTCGACTCGTACCCGAAAAAAACTGTATATACAGACTTGAAAATAATAATAATAATAATAATAATAATAAAATATCATTATAAAACCCAATTCGTTTCCGGCTCGAGTCGTAATATAAAATTCGAAATTCCTCGACTACATATTATGATGTTTATTATTGGTCGACGAGACTATTGTGCGTAACGACGACAATACATTATATACTCGTACGATATACTATACACGAGGTTTACTTTTATACAGGCGTTCCGATGCGCCGGCCATCCTTCACGTGCGGTGAGGTTATTTTAAGAATAAATCGATTGATAGTAATTAATCAGGGGGGGGGGAAACGAGGAATGACGAATATTATTACTATCTACTTATATTTATTTATTTGTTTTTTTTTTTTTTGAAATCGCAACGTTTCCGAAAGGTTGCGAGGGGTTGATGAATCGCCGGCTGGACGTGACCAAGCATATACAGCGTACTTGTAATAATATTATGTTGTTCGGAAACCGTATACGCACTGTGCACACGGACGAACACAAATACCAGTATGTACGAATAATATACGTATGTGTGTGCGTGCACTATTGTGATTGTAAAAGTGCGCGCATAAATTATCGTACGAGTAAAATATAGCCGAGACATTATGATGATTCACGCGCGTTTTCCAATAGACTAGCCCGCGTACACTATTACTGCGCGGTTCGTATTTGGCGAAACGGGAAGCTGTTATTCGTTCGTTTCGGACCGGACACGTCGTATTGTTGCGAGACGTTTGTGCACGACGCCGACGACGTGTGTCGGCCCGGTCCGTTTGATTGATTTTTTTTTTCTCTCTATCGCGTCCGCTACAATAGTCATCTCGGGGTGAAGGACGGTAATAATAATAATAATAATAATAATATTATTGTTGTTGTTGTTGTACGGCTAGTGATGTACAAAGCAAGACCAAGACCAAGACCATGGCAGTATTTGGTCTCGGTATTGGTCTTGTCTACTCAGTCTTGGTCTTGGTCGTGTTGACTCAATCTTGGTCTTGGTCTTGCAAAATTCTTGCAGCATTGATTTTTTTTTTTTTTTTTACCAAAGTTATAAATAAGAATCAATAATTTATTTATACGTACACAAGGGGGGATACAGGGAGTAATGGGGATAATTCCCCCCCCCCCGTTCACAAAAAAATAATTAGGTAGGTATCGGTGTAGTTGACTGTTTTCGATAACACCGAACTTTCAAGAAATTGTAGAAAATCTGTTTACCCATATATTCGATAAACGATAATCGTTTCCGAAAATATTACAATACGATATTGATGATTGCATTACGAGAAATCTGTAGATTTGGTGTTGAATTATAAATAATGTATACCAAGAAAAAAAATGTAATAAATAACGTATTCAATTCATTAATTTTTATTTTATTTAAAAGTAAGACTTGCAAGAGTCTTGCAGTCAAGTCTTGGTCTTGCATTATAAGTCTTGGTCTCGGTCTTGGTCTTGCGTAAATTTGTATTTCAGTCTTGCTATGAAATAGTAAAATCTTGGTCTTGTTTTTGCTAGCTCTAGTATAGTCTTGGTCTTGGTCTTGGTCTTGCATTTTTGCAAGACCAAGACGGAATTTGCCCATCACTATGTACGGCACACGATGACGGTCTGTTAGCCGGGAGGTGACGCCGATTGACGACGGCGTCGAGTTACGCCGGACGGGTGATAACGCGGCGAGTACATCGCCCATATTTGCACGTCGAAATAATGTAGCGAAATGATGACTGACTGACGAGGTGGCTTCGGATCGAAACATATAGTTCCCGGGTTTTGGGGGTTTTGCCGTTTCCAGCCTCCCACCGATACCTTATGTTAGCGCTGTGCGCTATTCAAGAGACCGAGTGGGCATCTGACTATCAGAGTAGTACTATCTGAGTATCACACTCACTTCCCGCTACTTTACGACCCGGGTGAGAAGGGAGCCTATCCAACTCCTGCTGTGTGTATATGGTCACATGCAACCCTCGGTGTGACTCACCGATAAGTCGGCTAAGCATCCCGGGTGGACGGTAGCCGGCAGCCCGGGACCCTGATGACCCAAGTTACCGCCCCGCGGACCCTAACACCGTGATACCTTGGCCTAGCAAAGTGACGGCCTGTACACCACATTGTAGCTCCCGCTACAGCCCCGACGAAGCCTGGCCCCGTTGTCCCGCTGTTTCCCGGGGACGACGTAAGGCCGGGCGCTCATCCGACTTGCGTGGTAGTGCATGATGAGCGGGGCTCCCGGGCTACCCGTGGTACCATATTTATGAGGCTTATAGTAGGACCTTTCGATTACCCGGTTGCGTCGTAGTCCAAAGACTCAGCAAGGGAAATCTACCATATATTTGGGTATGGGTTAGTGATGGGCAAATTCGGTCTTGCATTTTTGCAAGACCAAGACCAAGATTTTACTATTTCATAGCAAGACTGAAATAAAAATTTATGCAAGACCGAGACCAAGACTTATAATACAAGACCAAGACCGAGACCAAGACTTGACTGCATGACTCTTGCAAGTCTTGCTTTTAAATAAAATACAAATTAATGAATTAAATACGTTATTTATTACATTTTTTTTCTTGGTATACATTATTTATAATTCCACACCAAATCTACAGATTTTTCGTAATGCAATCATCAATATCCTATTGTAATATTTTCGGAAATGATTATCGTTTATCGAATATATGGGTAAACAGATATTCTACTATTTCTTGAAAGTTCGGTGTTATCGAAAACAGTCAACTACCCAGGTATCTACCTAATTATTTTTTGTGAACGGGGGGGGGAATTACCCCCATTACTCCCTGTATCCCCCCTTGTGTACGTATAAATAAATTATTTATTCTTATTTATAACTTTGGTAAAAATAAAAATCAGGGCTGCAAGAATTTTGCAAGACCAAGACCAAGACCAAGACCTAGATTCATTCAACAAGACCAAGACCAAGACTGACTTCTACTGAGTCAATAAGACCAAGACCAAGACGAAGATGGAGTCAACACGATCAAGACCAAAACCAAGACTGCCATGGTCTTGGTCTTGGTCTTGCTTTGTGCATCACTAGTATGGGCAAGCAACGGTTGACTTTTTAACGGACGAACGTCCGAGAGCAGTGGTCGCGACCCTCTGGTGTAATGTCTTACACAGGATCCCAGATCAGCCCTTCGGATCGAACCAGTTCCTATACGTAATTACTGCTGCATGGGTCGTAATATCCGACGACGTCATAATGATGTTCTCTTCTTATTCTTTCTTTGCCGGTGAAAGTCAAAACGGGTTTGAACCTGGCCTGTGAAAACGCATATTGCAACCGGCGAAAGAGCGAAATCTTTTGTGAACCCGAAAGTCGAAACTGAAAATTGAAAACGATTTTCGAAACCGAAACAGAACGGAAAACCATTCTATAAGACAATCCGTAGTTCTGATCAAAATATACAATATTCAGACTGTGGTTCCAACCAGGGGCGTAGCAAAGTAATTTTTATTTTTATTTGGGGGGGGGGGCAGTGTCTTGACCGACTGATTGAAGTTTTTGTATGAGCAATAAAAAAAGAAAAGGTCGCACATAACTTTATTAACCGATTGCAAAACTCAATACTTCTTTAAAAAAAAAAAAGATCATAAACTTTTTTTCTCTTTTGAACCTTACACACACATACACAGACACAGAATAGCCGACTGACAATACGATTTGGCCGACTGAAGGAACTTTGAGGGGGTCAAATTTCCCTCCTATCCCACTAGTTACGCCCCTGGTTTCAACCCGTCAATGCGAATTTCAGAATAAATCCACCAATCCACTTTTGGTATTCTATAATGCATTTTTTTTTTTTTTTTTTTTGTGTATTTAAATTTTTAAGACGTGCTAAATCATTTATACACATATTTGATATAAAATACCAAGTCTCTAAATGAATATTATTAACTATAACCAAAATCGATTGTAATCCGTTAATCCGGATTGATAATATCAATCATCATAATTAACTGATTATTGCATATATTTTAGTCCGGATTGATCCGGATTAGGTTCTCAGCACTAGTAGTACATATTTTATAGTTTGTATTTGGTACCTAATACCGGCAACACCTGCAATATTGCACGCATCTGACAATGGAAAATCTATATTTCCACGTTTATAATTTATGTTAATTTATGTTAGTTAATATATTGGTTGTTTCCCCGTAAATCCCATAACATTGGTTTTAAACACTTGAAAATTTTACAATGTAAATTGTAATGCATTTTATTCAAGTTTTAAAAAAATTTAAAAAGGATTTTAATAATGATTAAAATATATACCTACTTATATATATATTTTTTCTATTAAAAATATTTTAACATATATTTAAATCTCCAATTAATGTACTCGTATTTACCATTTAAAATGATTTTACAAATGTAGGTAGTTCGAATTTTTTGGTACCTAATCAAAATTCGTTGAACCATATTATTATTATTATTATTATTATTAGGCTGTGATTCTTAGTTATTTTTATCATTATCATATCACCAAACTAAGAAATAATCAGCTTCAAAATTTAAAGACAATTTATCAATTAAAACTTAAAATTATACCAAATTAATGTATTAATATTGGATTTTACAACTCTCGTAATCTATTTGACTACATCTGTTTCATGTAGTATTTCTGTCAAAGACTGTTAACCTTATCGTCAATTATACTTATGCCTAAAAATTTTATTTTAAATAATTTTTAAAAAAACCCCCATTTACTATACAGTTTTAGTAATATTAAAAAAGTTACAAAATAAGGAAAAATGTATGAATATAAAAATATGTAATGTTGAAAAAATTATTTTGTCACTCATTTTTATACGTGCTAATGTCTGGAATGTTCAAATTATTGCATGTGATACAAAATATTTCACAATAATATTCTAAAATTATCAAAATAAAGTGCATTTAAAGATAAAAATTTGGAAAAGTTCAAATTTAAAATGAAATATTTTGAATAAGCATTATCATTCATTACATATTATAATATATAATCAATTATTGTAAATAATTGAATATATATTGAATAATATGTATTATTTACCAATATAGTGCATGGACCCTTTTTACCAAGTGTCTAATAACAGTCCTTTGTCTCTCAACTAAGCGATTTTTCCCTAAATATAGTAAAATATAATATAAAGGATATATCATATATGAATGATTGGTTTTCAATATATTTAGACCCTAACCCCAGAAAAAAGTTAAAAGTATCCCACTGGGAATTGGCATTCCATATATAAATTCAAATCTAATCCACCGTCTAAACAGACGGTGGAAAATGAAATTTTTTGGAATTACAAAATTTACCAAAAAAACACCATTTATATTAAATTAATGAAAATTGCTAGGTACCAAATAAAGATAAAATACAATATATGATGTGACATTATAAAATGTGTAATATGTCCATTCTGAAATACAGATTTTTTTATACTTGGCCATAAAAATGCATTTTATAAACCATTATTTTCTAAATGTCAATCTTCTAAAAGTTTAGTTACTTATCAATAAAATGTACTACCAAATCAATAACACATTCAAAGTGCTAAATTTCAAAATAATTTTTATTTACTACCAACCTACATGAGTACTGAAATCTGGTTTTAACTTTTAACTAGTTAAATTCATCAACTATTAATTTTTAACAGTTTGAAAAACTGTTCTTATAAACTTAACTTTATCTAGTTAATTATTTGATTAACTTTGCCCATTCTTGAATATTGTTCTACAATGTACATGCAAATGTATGTACAGTGCGCCATTTTCGCATGTGCGCTTGTATATGTTTTATTATTTTTCTCTAGCCAAATTCATAGACGACCTTCAGAAAAATCTTTTGTTTTTTTTATTTTCTTTATTAATTTTTTTATTTTTATTTTCAACGAAAATTCTCAGTTAAAAATATAATAACATAACATAAAACCGAGCGAGTCGCATAAAACTTTGGGTCTATACACTATTTGTATATATATATATATATATGCGTGGAAAACAGTTCGTTAGTTTCACGCGACCGGATATAAAAGATTTTCGAAAACCAAACTACAAGTATGTAACTGGATAATTTCATTTCACGCGTTAAACAAGTTTTAGCGCGGTGTATATAGTTGTCGAACAAATTTTATTCGACGGGGAAATCGCTGTAATCAAATTAATGTTTTCGGTTATATTCGTTTATATAGTATAGGTATATATGTGCTTACATAGTTGTTATTTTATTTCAATTACAAAAAGTATAAATACATTCCATTAACGAGTTATTTGTTTAGTATCTCGGAAAGTGGCGAAGCCGACTCGAAAATATTGTGCGGAGAGCTGACGGGGGGATGGGGAGGGGAAAGGATCTGGCATTCTTTGTACCTACCAATTACAAATTACTGTGCTCGTGTTCTTGTATTTTCCTAAATCGGCAAAATAGGATTTGAAAACTGGCCTTGACAAATTCATTAGCCTCCCAAAATTATACCTCTTTATCTCTATTACGTCACTATAATCATAGTACAAATATCATCTATGCATCGTTTACGATAATGTTACGGTGACATAAACAGCGGATGATGAGAAGTTCGGACTTTCATCCCCAAACAGCAAACGTATATGATTCAAAACATAAACTGCCAAGTTTGTTTGACAAATATTCTATTACGATTTTTTTTAATAAATCACTAAATCAGAACCTCGCCAGCCAATAAGCCAATTGACACTGTTAATTTTCATGTGTATACATCTAAACGGCGATAAAACTCCGATCGTAGTTTTTCACGAACACGTACGGCACTGAATATTTATTATTTTATACTCCGCGTAATAATATCGCACATTACGTGATGTTTTTACGCTATAATTAATAATATAGAAAATTTCGTAAAATAGTATATAATAGTTATATATATTAGGTAGGTACTATTGTATCTAATTCTTTTCATTTATATTGAATTTTTTTTCCGATTTTATTATCTTTCGTAATTTATATATATATATATATTTTGCAATAGCGTATTGATATTTTGTCCGATAGAAGCTGACGATCCGAACGAGAAATTAATTTCATAAAACGTCTAGGGGATTTAGTGGAATTAGTAGTAACAATTAATAGTAATAATGTTTTTTTCCTCGGGAATCAATGCACTTTGCGTTGGCGGAGTAGGTAATATCATCTTTGTACCTTATACGCGGCTATACCGCGGATCGTCTACTACGGTAGTTCAATACGGGACCGCTGTACACGATATTCCTTTTCATTAACCACGTTTGTGTGGAAAATTGTATTAAATTCCCTTCGTCGGTAACGCGGTAACGGTGATAGTGATGAGGTACGGTCTTATTTAATTAAAAACATTTTAAATTACATTTTTACTTTTAAGTTTAATGGAAAACGCTGGCAGGTATGGCTATAAACAGCAGAGGGTCTCCATGCACTATTTTTACAATGTCAACTATTATTTTACGTCAAAGATTTCCGCTGAAGGTGGAGCGGTATAATATTATGTTTATTTCTATGCTGCATGTGTCCTTCGAAAAGCAGTATACTTACAAAAATATTGTAACGTAACGTTGTATTTGACATATTTTCGCATTTCCGTGGATACACATTTTGGGTAGCATGTTTGTACCGGTGCACACTGCTCGAGTCCCAAATTCTTATCAATAATACACTTGCGTCCACGAAAAATCAAATAACTATTATCTACGGTGCACACTACTTGCGTCCCGAAGAAAAACAGCAATTAAAATGCATGACCTACTTTCATCCCTGTTCCCGGAGGGGCTATATTCAAAAATAATATAAGAAACGCACACGATCAGTATACGACCGAAGCTTATACGTAAACCACCATTTTTACGTATTATATTAAAAAGAAAAAACGTATATTCTTTACGTAAATATTCGTAGTATTCTTACTTTGCCAATATACCATTAATTATTAAAAAAAAAAAACATTTTTTTTTTTTTTTTTGTATATAAATACGTACTTACTTACTTATATTATTTATAGTTTCTTGAAATTTTCAAATGCTAGTAAGTATATCGTGTATATTTAATAAAATGATAAAACGATAGCAGCATTGAAAGAATTCGAACAACTTATGGCTTTACAGGAATTAAATTTTGCAGAGATAAAAGTTGTAGAAAATCTTTCCCGTCGATTTTATACAGCCCAAAATGCTCTTAAAGGTTATTGTATTGAAGAACTATTTTTTTTTTTTATTTAGATACTCTAGAATACTTTTACTTTGTTTGCAAAATATCAGTATTGAAAGTATAGCCACTTTAACTTTACAATTTTCGATTTTATTTCATTTTTAATTTTTGTCATATTACAGAATTTATTTTATTCAATACATATAATTACAAATTGAACAAACATAAGAATTGTATTTCGTCATAATATGTGGCAATATCGTGCTCAGTTTTTTCAAATAAGGGAGAATATTTTTCCAAAAGTTGAGAAATCACTGTCGAAAAAAATAGGTCATTTAGTAAAATTTGACCATAAATAAAATACAATGGGGAGATATAACACCTTCATCCCCCCCCCCGTCAGCACTCCTCTACTGTATGGGCTTGAACATAAACATAGGTTTTTTGCAGAAATGTTTTTAATTCTTTAAACAGAATAAAAACTATATCGTAAAAATTTTCGCTTAAATTCAGAGCATTTCTTCAAAAAAGTTTTTAATTCAATTTTGAACATTTTTAAATAATAATAGTAGCTCAGTGTATATATTTTAGTACTTTTCACACGAAATTAACTCATAGTTAAAAATAAAATCGTAGGTACAAAATGCGCTAAGTATACACACTATATATTATGATATACTCGTTTCATTTACAAAATACTTTTGTGGCACCTAAACCTAAGTACTTATATAATATATTCTTATCGCATACAAAATTGCATTAAAAAATATCTTCATAAAAATAGAAATTTCATTAACATAAATTTACAGTAAATTATTTCGTTATTCTGAATAAATATTTTATTGGCTTCGCTTCCCTCGTTTTTGCACAAAATCCCAATGAATAAATGAACATTTTTACAATAATAGTTTTAGCATAATACAAACTATAACAATACAATCGAAAATATTGTCATATAGCATTAATCACTATTTAATATATTGTGTGGGACATTCGAAATGCGTATAACATATCATATTATATTTATTTAATTATATCCGACTGGACAACCATTATTTTTTTTATGAAAATTTGTTGTCTTAGAATATTATTGTACCTTTGTTTTAATAGTCGTTGTTTATTACCACCTAATGACGCAATCAGCTATAGTGTTTATGAACGTTTAGAGGACAAATTTTAGCTACATAAGGAAAATACATTATTCATATAATATAGGCAAATTATATACGAGTAAATATATAATGTATATTTTGTGATTTCAACTGTGGTATATCATTAACTCGACATTTTATATTATATGAATAATTATCATTTTGAGACATATTAATTGACACTCGTTATGCTTTTTTGATTGATAATAAAATGATTACTATACTCAATAATATCAAACAACTATTATAGATTATATGTAGTAATTAATGGATGAAGGGTAATATTTTTATTAAATATATTTCTGGTATTGTTGTGAAATATCAACCGAGTATAAGTAGATTACTATAAAAATATATATATTTTTGACATTTATTGACATTTTGCGGTGAGCGGGAGACTGAAACTCATGTAGATCTGGCTATGACGCTATATAGATTGTTTTGAATAATATTATGGATCCAATAAAACTTTGGAAAATGTACGATTTATTTATTTCGGAAAATATTTTTACATAGACTGTTATTTATTATTAAAATCAAAAAATACTTTATTGCAAAACTTTGTTTTAAAATAAATGTAATCACTTTCCCTATAAAACTTCAATAATATGACATATTATAAAAGAAAATATAAGTTATTTCTGTATAATAATTTTTGTTTTTTATTTAAATTTCCTATAGTGAACCTAACCTAACTTAACCGAGCCTTTCGAATATATAAAACCCATTGAAAATCTACTGGAGAAAAAACTCTTCAATGTTCAAACTTATAAAGAGTTATAACCGAATTAATGTTTATCAATTCAGTTATGTATAACTAAACTTTCTGTCATTTATTTATTTGGTTTTTTCGTAGTACAAACAAATGATATATACTAAAAAATAATGGTATTTCACACGCGTACGTGAAATAAAGGGACCAAAAATTTTTTGGGAATAAAACATAAATTATTTCAAAGGAAAATGGTTATTATATTGCTTTAAAAAAATAAAATAAATTCAAAAAATTTAAAAATAACTAATTTTTTAAAAATAGTAAATAAATTAATAGTTGGTATAAATGAGTAAAAACATTGAGTTTTGATATATTTTTTTCTTCGAATATTTTAAAAATAATTACCTACCATTTTTATTTTCACTTTGTGTTGATAAGGTAATATGTGAAATTAAATACATTTTTAATTTCGTAACTTAATTTTGGATAGGTTTAATTATTATGATTTAAATAGATATATTCACTAATTGAAGTGTTATTATGGATTAACTACATATAGAGACTATATATTATAGTATATTTAATATTTTGTTCAATATGTGATTTCTTTGTTAAAATAAAATTAAAAGTGTATGATTTTTGAAAATGTCAAGATAAATTTCCAATTTTAATTTTAATAAAACAACTAATCACTTATTAGTTTATGATTACTCTAATAAAATGATAATTAATACTTAACAAATAAAACAAAATACTTAATAAAGTATAACTCTAAATTAGTTACTAAATACTTCTAAGGTTCTAAGACAAATGTGACAAACGTGATAATATTGATTATTTTAATATGTATTATTCATATGATAGGTCATTTGATTTTGAATTCTATAATTTTTTTTAATCTCTTTGTTTGACTTAAAATAATAGTGAACAATTGTATCGGAGAGAATAAAATAGTATATATCTAAATTAGAATATTTTTGCAAGCTAAACATATATTAATCAAACTTCGTTTGTCACCTATATTGTTTGTTCACCACTCTTTCAAGCATTAAAATCAATTTCATTCATTCGATTCGAAACACTAATATTTCATTGTACGTACGTATTGTATACCTACTGTGATAGTGTTGTCTATCGGGTTTTGGAACAAACGTTGAAAATATAATTTAAATTTTATAAAATAAATATTACAAAGACAAATAAAATGAAATTGGCAATGAGTAACGTTTTTTTTTTTCCCCGGGAGGTAAATAAAATGCAAAAATTAATTAAATATAATATGTGGAAGGGTCCGGACCTCGTGAACACTCATTCTACCCTAACCCGGAAAACCAACAATAACCAGAACGCGCATTGTGTTAAGTGCAGATAAAATAACAATAATACTATATAATAACTAGTAATAATAATAAAGATAATCATTACTATTATTATTAGATTATAATCGAACAAGCAGTAGATAAAGTATTGATTTGTTTTTTTTTTTGCTTAGAGCAAACTGATTTATTTTTCCTATACATCTAAGAAATATGAATAAAACTTATTAGTATCACATATTATATTAAAACTTTATAATTACAATGTGAACTCTATGATTACACCAAAAGATTTTTGAATAACGCGATCTGATTAGGCATGCATCTGAAGGGCAATGCAACTAAAGCAGTTGCTACGGCCCCGGGAAAACGGTCGCCTTCTTAGATAAAAATGTTAACATAAAATATTCTTTGTTATTCTGTGTTACAAATTATAAATTTGTAATTTAAAAATTAAAAATGGTCCATATGGATAATCTACTACATTATTGAAATCTAATAAACAACAATATTTATAACTCGACAGTTAAAATGATCATTTTACATCGGTAATAATGCACGGAAATTACCTTATTTATTTTTATATCTAAACGTAGGTACTCCGCAATGTATCAACGATTTTCTTGTCTAATATTTTAACAATATAATTTAAAATTAGATGTAAGTACATAATAGTGTCACGGTTACTCCGAAATTGTTATTAAATTTTTACTTCGATATCGAAAGAAGTATAACAACTGAGTAAAGACACCATTTAATAATATAAACTGTGCCGACCATAGAGTTTTTCTTTCATATTTTTATTTCTAAACAATTTATAAGTAGGTATTTAAATAATTCATGTTTTTTAAATTCATATAACTGATATAACAGAAATATAGAATGTAGGTATGTCGTTTAATTTGAAAAATTATAATTTATTATTTATAGTTACAAAAAAAAAAAAAAAAAATGTATTCCTTCATAACCCATTAATAAATTATATTTGATTTTATGAAATCAATTTATTGAAATTATATATTGATTATGCATAAAAGTGGTATCATATTATGCGATTTGAATGCACCATGAAAATCTAGATTTAAATAGTAGCCAAAAGAATTCACAACAGTACACCATTAAAAAATCAACATTGCGAAATTCGAACGTATCCGATCGGCGATCGCATACGAACTTCTACGATTTTTCACTCGCCAATGTATATATTATCTATAACAAATATTTTATAATATTATAAATTAATAAATCTATATAATTGTACATACGTTAAAATCGGATAGTGTAAATCCATTCGACATATTATTCAATTGAAATAGACAGTAATACTTTTTCTTAAGTATTTTGCATATTTATTATTTAGATACTTCCATAATCCATTGATAAGTCTTTTAATTATAAATTAAAGACAAGTACCTAAAAAGAATTTTTTATATACATAAATGCATTATTTTATTTATTTAAAACTAAAGTTGATAGTCAATAATGTTTTAATTGTTATTTATCGACAATATTGTATTAAACATTTTTTTTATAAATATTATAAATACAAGATCGTGTAGTACATTTTTTTATTATACTTTTATATTTAGTAGCACGTTTTTACTTCTTATTTCTTAGTAATTTTATAGTGTTTGGGCAGAAAAAGATAAGTCCAAATATGATCTTTTTTGGAAAATGAATATTAAATATAAAAAATATAATAATATTTATTTTTTTTTTTTTAAATAGCCAATATTTTTATTTATTCCTTTTTACGCATCCCTACCACGATATTATTTAAAGTATTATATTTATATAATTTATACTTGCCTAACAAAACAAAGTTAAGAAAAAATTAAGGCCCAAAAAAATTAATTTGCTTGAGGCCCCGCTATTCGTAACACCGCCCCCTGTGATTAGGAGAAATCTATATCGATCTTATACACATTAGATTTACATAATAGTTTTCAAATAATTTTTACAACAATATCGTAATCAGGTATCAATGATATCACTTTTTCTTACCAATTTCTCCTCATTTGCCTTTGCCTACTCTCCTAACCATTTAGAGTCGGTCATTCTAGTCCTTAACTTCCACTTATCACTATTTCGCGCATTCTCGGCCCTAACATCAGCCCTCTATTCATATCTTAAATAATAGAATCTTTAATCCTTTACTTTTAAGAACTTCCTTTGTAAATATTTCTAAAACCCAAACTCTGATGCACTCCTACTCTGACACTAAAATCTCCAGTTTCTCCACATAGATTCCTTAAACTAATACACGTCCATTCTCAATTACATTCACATACACCTTTGTTATTCTTTTTCCATTAATGCCCACTTCAAGATCTCTCTAAGAATACTGTCATACGCCTTTTCGAAATAAATTTCTGATCCACTTATCTATTATTATTTTTCCCTAAATCTTTATGCTGTGACTCGTAATATTTGTGACTCTTATAATTTTCACGTTCCTGTACATCACATTCACCCTTAAGCACCGGTACCACATACATTTTTCTAACAACCAATTTAATATTTATCATGCATAATAATATAATTATTAAAAAAAGTGGTACATTATAATTAATATATATATATATATATAAGTAATTGATAAAATAATAATGTTAATTGAAAAATTCAAGCATTAAATTTTTTTGCAAAAGATTGAAAGAAATGTAGAAG
The DNA here is from genome assembly GCA_025469235.1 of Pemphigus obesinymphae. Taxonomy (NCBI): domain Eukaryota; kingdom Metazoa; phylum Arthropoda; class Insecta; order Hemiptera; family Aphididae; genus Pemphigus; species Pemphigus obesinymphae. The sequence goes on from JAIPRL010001308.1 coordinate 28,680, forward strand.
ATAATAGGTCAACAGAATAAAGTGAATAATAAGGATAACTTGGAAGAGGTAATAAAAGTATAAATATGTTGTTGTACGGAATCAAGTGTTTGACATTCGAGAGTTAAAGAAAAAAATAAAAATAATAGGATTGAGAATTAAACCTAATAAAAAACAAAAAAAAGATAGAATAAGCAAATAATAGAATAGATAAATAGATAAAGACGGATTTGCGGGGTTACTACATCAAGAATAATTAGGATTTTTAGGAATGAATATAGTATAAAGGTGGTTTGAAATTACGTTTAAAGCTAAGATGTTATTGAGAAAATTAAGCTGTAAATTAAGCTGTATTAATTTTTAAAATACAAAGAACATAAAATAAATGAGTATAGATGATATACAGAAGACGGGTACGCTCAAGAAAAAGTGGTTATAGAGGTTATTAAGGTGATATTTATGTAGAGAAAAAACTTATACAGAAAATAAAAGACAAAAATTAGCAATAGCTATATAGAAATATGTGTGGGGATGAACTAATATATATTACTAAGTGAGTAACACTTTAACTTTAACTTATAAGTTTTAACGGGAAATATTTTATATAACGTCTCTATACAACCATGTAAAATTATTAAAATTAAAATTAGTACATATTACTTTTATACATTTTCTCAAATATTTTATGCAATTTTTAATTCACCACGAATGTTCGAAATATGGAGATCTTACTGTCAAAATATAATAACAATAATCGGACAGATCGTATAATGGCTTTATTTAGTTTGTCGCTCGAGGCAAATTTACTGCCTCTACACATACCACGTAAACAAAATATAAATATTCTTATTAACATCACGTACAATATATGTTCATTTTTTTATTAATTCGTCTTGTCGTTTTTATTGTGTCGTGTACATTTTCTCCCTGAATCCAATCTTGTGGTCGTACTAATATTTGAAAACTTGATGTTCCAAAATCGATAATACCAAATACTGTGACATTTATTAGAGACGTTTTTGAAAATTCGTAAACGTTACGATAAATACATAAATTAGGTATCGTATAAATTTATTTGTATTAAATAGCTGTGCATCATGGAATAAACAAGTGTACAAAATAATTGTAAACTTTTACATATAATACAAAATGTCAAAATAAATTATTATTAATTATTAATATACAATTTCGATATGCATAAAATAGAATATAGAAATTGTTGAAATATCATAGATACGAGTAATAAGGAAATAAAAATAACATCGCTATATTATACTGGTGAAACTTTAGGGGAGTTATTCTAGGTGAATTATTACTGTGTGTTATCATCAACCAAAATTTCAACGAATGAAATAAATTAATCAAATTTTAAACCATGGAAAATAAAAACAATACTGTTCTGGATAAATATAATTCATCTCATATAAATTACCCGTCCGGAAATTGTAATAAGATAGTAGTGATCTTTTTTTATCATTTATGAAAAATGTGCACTCACGGAATACATAGAAAATTCTAAGATCTGTTCGAATTTTGTATATCCACATTAACTATAGTGCAGAGATATTATAACCTTCCTACCAATTAAAAATATTAAATTGACCTGAATGAGGGATGGAAGTACAAAAAATAGTTTCATGTAAACATTTAAATGTTCAGTGTTGTCGACAAAAATAAAAATTAAATATTGAAAAAAAACTTTTCAAGAGCGCTTAAAAAAATAGGAGGCTTATAAAACCGAGTAAAAAATTCAAAATAAAATTGAATTTTTATCCTATTTAGTACTTGAAAATTTAAAGACCCTCAATATTATCCGTTTTGTTAATTTTTCTAATAAAATGCGATACTTTAAAAATCTTATATAAATAATTAAAAATATATCTAAGTATTTCTGGCTTTCCTATAATTGATATTAGAAAATGTATTCGAAATCATTTCATTCGATTATAGATGCATTTTGGAGAACACATATAGGTATTAATACAATATCTACTTATAATAGCAGTCTCCAGTTTTGAAATTTACACACCACTAAAATTTTGATTCTGGTACTGGCTCTTTTATGATTCTCTTCCAGACCAAAAAGTATAATTATATTATTTTATTTTGCCCATTATATTTTGAATTTTATTTCTATAATAAATTCGTTTTTATTATTATAAATTGTATGAATTCGTTGAGTTGAAAAAAAATCATAATTAATAGTTTTCTTCGTTAAACAGATGTACCTACTAATTTCATTCTTGTATAATTATATAATTAGGTAAATTGTTTATAATATACAAATGTTTTGAAAAATTAAATACCTTTATACAATTTTAATATTAATTGTAATTGTTTTTATGTAATTTGGCGGAAAGAAGAAATAAACATTTATCTTATTTGTGTAGCTATTATATAGGGCACCTGCAAAAATTAAACTGCTGACGCATGTACTCGTAAGTCCTACTAATACCTTAATTATTACTACTGTCATATTAATATCTGGATTCAGGGATCGTATTCCTTATATATTATATGTGTATAATTAGAATAAATAAAGTCAAGTATTTGTTCACTGCTATATATAGATCAAGCCTCTATTCTACATTTTTACCATTTATATAATATTATATCCAGAGTTATACCACAGATAACATGAAAACAGAATGTGCACTCAGCGGTAAACAAAAAACTGGCCAGCTCGTGTTGATAATGAGCTTGCCAAAAGCAGTGTGACTATGTCAACGGAACAAAATTATTTAATGTGTCATATAATATGTGGTAACGCACTGATTTCAATATTATCAATGTACCGTCAGATCAAAATGACAACAAAGATAACATTTTATCTGTGTAAGTTTCAATTAAATAACAAACTCATGTCTGAGAGACTGTACCTACTAACTACTTACATATAATATGTACATAATTTGTACTTGTCAATATAATATGTTGTATTTCATGTTATCTGTGGTGATATGAACTAAAAGTTTTACCTAACTAAATCCAATAGTTTTGCGGTAATATCTGTGGTCACACTGATTTTGGCGATCCAATTAGAACACCGTATTAATTCTTTACATTGGTTCTATAGGGAATGCACAATCTGTTTTCATGTTATCTGTGGTTATACCTTCATTATTAATTATGGAAAATATTACGAAAAATTCCTATATGAATATAATAAAGATAATAACAATAATATATATATATAGCCTAATAGGAATGGATTTTCTTTCTAATTATTATTTTTTTTTGCGTTATTAGCATTGTAACATTGCGATTTAAAATTGTATGTGCGCACGGTTAAGTCGACCAAGATTGATTGTATCGGTGACACCCTTTATGCCTGCAATAGTAACAGATAGTCAAGATTTATGGTACAAATCATTATTGGTTTTCCGAGTCAATGTTTTTTTTTTCACCGCGTGCCGTATCATACATTATGTATTTATGTACATAAATGAATTTCTGGACTCGAAGTATCAACTAAAGTAGGTACTTATTGATTTTCTAATCGATTAGAAACGATTTTCTAATACTATACTATATAATATATTATCGATCGGATATAGCTACGTTTTCGATTCCGTGTTCGTGTGATGCTCGTTTTTCTATACATCTTTAATAATAATAATAGGTATAAATAATGTCACGAACTTAACGTCGGGAATCTACAAATCTAATTTTTTTGTCTATAATTGTATATTATTATAATATTACGCTATAATTTATTATTCACGATCATCTTAACATTATTTCGATGTAAGCATCTAGGTATATGACTTTATCGTATTATAAATCCATTTGTATATACATTCGAACTTAACAATTTTGCGGGTCTTTATCACAATATCATTGCTATTTGCATCAGTAGCGATTTTACTCTGGGAGAAGGGGGGATGGTAAGTAAAATACAACATTGAAACTTCGTCCCTACTATAATAACAATATTTTGAAATAAATCAACTACATTAACCACTCTTTAACTCTCGCTTTTGTCACTCACTCAGAATACTTAAATCGAAACATTGTTGTAGCATTACACATTTAACATAATATTATGGTGTTTTAAATTTTAGATTTACAAAATAAATGTGCTTTGTCCTGTTATCAATCCGCTGTTGTAAATCGGGGGATATTTTCTATTTACACTATACGATTGAGTCTTGGGTTGCGGCTAAAAATAATTACAAACAAAACATTTACCAAAATATTTTCCAATAGGCAATATATATATATATATATATATATAGGTATTTATTTCTCCAAAAATCATATTAAAATATGAATTAAAAAGAAAAATATATTAAAATTATAACATTAATTAAAGTCTTGCGACTTTTGCAATACTTAGGTACTAGTAAGTACCTAGTAATTATTGGTAATCTTTAGTAATCTTAATAATCTTAAGTACTCTTAGAAATCAGTAATCTGGTGTACAGAATCTATATTTTCGGTTTTTTGTTAAATTGTATAAAAGTTGTATATAGAAAAAAAAAACTCAATTTATAAAAAATAATAAATTGCTTAGGTACCTGTTACAACTACTGTTACACTCGTATATAATACTATATACTGTAATGTGAGACGATTTGTAATAATTTTCAGATTATGAAACAAGCAAACAATAGAGTAAAATTACTAGGAAGTAAGTTTCTTTCTCGAAAGATTCTTCTCGATGAGTTATCTAGATTTATTATAGTAAATACTTGCATCGTTTTATACATATAATATACTATGTCAGTAATATAAATACTTGATTAATACACGAATAATGTTTTGATTTTAAAATATTATATTATTATATTTTTAAACATTTTTTAAATTTACTTCATGATTATCTCAAATTATTGCGTATAATTTTGTATGCATGTTTCAAAAATCTAAAACTCAAAGTTACATATTGGAGTATTGTGATGATGTTCCCGACCCGTAACTATACTGTAACGAATAACATTTTAAATTATATTTGAGATGGGTTTTTTTACAATTGATAGTTACAAATTATTATAAATAATACTATATATATTATAATGACACGCAAAATCCATAAAAACAAAAGTAAAAACGTTAACATACGAATAAATTATAACAAAAAAAAAAAAAAAAAATACAATGATTACAATAAATGATTGCAAATTATATTTCATGATTCCAAATTATTTTGATTTCAAAACTATAAAATACAAGATTGTATGATTATAATATTATATTTTGCAATCAAAATATTTATGATCTTTATCGGGTCAATATTACACTGTTTAAATATTAACCATCTTCATAATTATCCGTCTTTATCAAAATTAACGAAGTTTTGCATAAACGACGTCCTATTTTAAGCATTATTAAATTTACTAGGAGATTTTTAATTATACCGTGAAGATTATTTTTTAAGACTTCATTTACATATTATTATTTTGTTAAAATTACAAAGTGTAACTAAATATTTTATATATATATATATATATATATATATTATCACGATTTTGCATTAAAACAATTATATTTTCACCACAAAGTTCAAGAGTTGATAAAATGTTATTAAAAACATACACACAAGTCAAACGTATTATATTATAGTTATTCAGTTTTCAGTTTGTAACTTTGCAAAGAAATTTAAAAGTTACAAAAGCTATTGAAGTTTAAAATCATATATAGGTATATAAGTACAGTGTATAAACATAGCGAAAGGTACTTTTATATAAATGTAATTTAAAAATCAATTTACGAAAATATTAGTTTTAGATTTATTTATAAAAAATAAACCGTTTTAAACATATTATAATAATGTATTCTATTTTGGTTATTATATCAAAGTAATTTTAACATAGTTTAAGTAGTAAAATTGATTTTATAATAAACAAATAGGTACATACCTAGGAGTAGGGCATTGTATAGGTTTACCGTAATTTTAATTTTGATTCATAACTCATCATTTAACCATTCATTAATTAAATTATCAATTTTTATTTTAAATACTAATTTGAATCTGATTTTCTTTTTATGTTGTATTTTTACAAAATATGGATGAATATAAAATAAAATATGAAAATAAGATGAATAGTTTTTATTTATTATAAGATTAGTTGTCTTTTATTTTTATTTTTATTTTTATATGTAAAAAAATTATTTTGACAATGGTAGCAAAATAAATTGTTTATTACACTTGTAAGCATGAATACCGCAAAATATTTAATCAATTAAACAATTAAAACATTAGCACTTGTTTCCGAGCTTGATTAATAAAAATTAAAAATAATAATTTAATCACTACAACTATACACAATAAAAATATTACAATTAAATTATAATATAAGAAATACTGGTATAATATAATTGTCGACAGACGACGTTTACCTTTACAACAATAATATTTTGTTTAGGTACAAATATAAACTATTGAGAAAACAAATTAACACAAGAGCGATGCTGTACACTTAGTTCTGCGGATTTCACACTGTACTGATTCGAACCTGTATAATTGCAGTTTATAAACTATTATACCGACGGCCGGCTATATATTTTAAGTCATCCATGCCAAGTATAAGTTATTACTTAATAGTTAAGAGGATGTTACACTCGCATTTGTTGTCTCTGTCTATCTAACAGATAATATAGCAAAATCACACTACGCAGAATTGAAATTTTGGCGTTTAGGTTAAATTCAGAGTATAAACACCTATTACAAAATTTAAAGCGAAGAATATTTTCGAGTGAACCTCATGGGCATTTTGCAAAATATCGTCTGACGAAAAAGTTAAAGCTATTTAAAAATATCCAAAACTAAAAATGCCGTAACTTTTTTTTCTGACAATATTTTATAAAAAGCCCATGACGTTCTTCTCGTTAAATTTGATAATAGGTGTTTAAGCTCTAAATCTAACCAAAATGCCATAATTTCAATTTTGCGTTGAACAATTTTGCTATATGGCCAATTAGATGGACGGAGACAGAAAATGCGGGTATAGCATCCTCTTGATCAAGAATGGCTTTATTTATTATATGTATGATCCCACACAGCAAATTAATAATTTCAAAATATTTCAACGACATTTAATGAAAATAATAAAATATTTTACAACAGTCTTCACGATATTTCTAAATATTGTCATAATATTTTACCATCATTATTTGGCAGGAAAACAAATATTTCTACAATGTTTTGGAATAGGTACATATTGTCACAATATATCGTTATAAATATTATTATGATATTGTCATAATATTGTGTAAAAGTCATCACAATATTTCTAAATATTGTCAAAAATATTATCACATTACTTTATAACTATAAAACCAATATTTTTACGACATTTTAAAATATATAACTTCATATTATATAATATATATATATATATATATATACAGCGCTGTAGATTATATTTCCGAAAATATTTACAAATATATTTTTAATACATTCAAATTTAAATATTGTCTAAATATTTTATACGCAGAACATTTCTAGAATATTTTGAGTATATTTTAATTTAAATATTTTGAAACCAAATATTTTCAAAATATTTTATGGGAAATAATAATACAATATTTTACACGCAACATTTCTTAAATATTTAGAGTATGTTTGAGTTTAAATATTTAATTCCAAATATTTTGAAAATGGTATGACAATATATTTGATAAAATATTTTCTAAAAAACCTCTTAAAATATTAAAACTTTCAAAATGCTGTGTGGGATATATATTACTTATATTATGTATAATATAGTTTTTTTTTTTCAAAGGCAAAGAAATATTGGGTTCCAGCCCAAAAATGGTAAGTATGTAAACTTCGAAAAGTCTTGCTGACAAATTTTGACTTAACAAATATAGTATAGTAGATACGTGTGATACATATGATACTTGTTCTGATGTTTAATTTAAATTCCAACTCATTAAAAGGACGCATTCAAGATTTTCAACGGTAAAAACATGTTTATTTAAAAAAATAATTTTAAAGTTAAAACACTTAATATAAAATTGATAGAAAACATTTTGGATAATATATATAAAAAAAAGTTACAGTGTCTTAAAAATAGTATTTTGTACCTTCGTTAATAGTGAGCTTAATATTTAGAAAATTGTAAAACCCCAATTAGGTTATCCCTGGAATGTTGTGATTTACCAGTTTTATAATAAGTGTTATAACTTTAAAATCATTTTAAAAATTAATTTTATTTGTTCTTCGTAAACATATTTTACCGTTGAAAATCTTCAATGTGATGTCCTCTTAATGACTTGGAATTAAAATTGCATACTGACACAGAACTATTTTAAATTATTTTTAAATTATATTAAAATATTTTTTGATTATGATATTTAAATTTTTCTTAAAATATCTGAAATATTGCCTATACAAAATCCCTTAAAAATTGGGTGTACGACGTCCTCTTGAAATTAATAGTTAATCTTAGAAAATTATTCTGTGCTTACCAAAATCGAAATAACAATATTAGATCTACAAAATATGGTATTTAACACATTATTTTTCTTAATATATTTCGGTATAAATTTTGTTAGTTAAATAATTATTAATTGAACTAAAACTTTTTATCCAATCGTTTTTAGAATGATCGTTAATTATTATTTTACGAACAAACTAAAGAAATTTTAAGTCCATACTGTACAAAAATAATGTACAGGAAATTATTTTCCAAAACAATCTTAACTGGAGTAAACAAATTAATTGCACTACGTTGTAGTGTAACGTTTGTTTTATTTGTTTGTATAATTTCGATTATGAATAATTGAGTATTTGCTTTACAAAATACACATTTGTGACTGTAGTAAGTCATATTAATTTATAATTTTACAAAGAGTTGATATATTTATTGTTCGTTTCCGCCATAAAATAACTTCAGAAATTTCGGTAAAACAAAAAATGCGTTTTGAAGTAATTGATTATTATTATTTACAGAATGGGTGAATATGGTTTCAATCGAAAAATCAGGTTTAAGTGAAGGACAGAATTAATTATGTAATTGCTACTTGCTGGAAATCCTGTATGGATAAATCGATGAAATTTCTCGAAAAACATCGTTATAGTCCATATTATAATCTATTAGTTCGTGGGTTTGACTAAGACAACGTGGCCGGGTGGAAACCGGACACCGCCGACTCGATGAGGCTCTTTTTTAACGTGCGACTACTATATATACCGCCCATATTATCCTTTGTCGGAAAGTTTATTCAATAAATCCTGAGATATTTGTTACCCATTCTCGAATACAGTCCACAAACCATCCCTTTCCGTCATTCAAAAATCAGTCAATGTCGGTAGTTGACCAACGTTAAATCATCTTCGTACCGCCTGGCACCTATATACGTATAGTTTACGTTATTATTACGTTATTATAGGTATTGTCATGCCACAAGTTGTGTGTTTTATTTTTATTGTTATACATATTTTACTTTTTTTTTATCGTAGTATTTTTGATAAAATATCTTAATATTTGTATTTGTATTTGCATTTGAGCCTTGGTTTGTATGGTTATAGATGTGTAATAAATAAATAAATAATGCATTTTCACATTTGCCGGGGGAATCATCGAACTGCACAAATTTTAGATAGCGCGTGTCATTGCACACGCGCTATCTAAATATGATATTTATACAACAAAAATGTCCTGCGAGTATTTCAAATACTACTCAGATATTTTATTAATTGATATTTTAGTGATATTTGGATGTTTTTCAGAATCAACTTTTATATAACACCGGCTAATAATTAATTTTGTGCATACGCTATACAAACGGAATAAAATAATTCAGGCTTTAGCATTATTGAATTAAATTATTATCACGAACCTCTGTCGAGATATATGATGTCCTGCGTAAGCTTATAAATCTATAAATACTATAGTTACCGGGTTCTCTGGTGTACATAAATGTATGACGCGTTGTCATCTAAGCTCGACATTCCCGTGATTGAATGCTGTGGAACGTGTGGTGTTTCATAATAGTCCGTAAAGCTTATTATTATTATATACTTACACGATGAACGTAAAATATAAATTATCGGATTAAATTTAACGAATATTATTAGACATCTTATTGTAGTGCATATTATTAAAAAATATTAAATATAAATATGGTACATTTTTTATTAACATGATTATAGGGACAACTAATACTATTATAGGTATATTATTCAAATAATTGTTCAAGAGATAGTTTTTGAATTTCTTATATCGGTAGCTAATAAATATTAATTGAGAATATTTTCATTCTCTATAACTCAATCAACAATGATACGAATTCGTTATTTTTAATTTTAAAATATAACCCATATAAAATTAAATAGTTAAGTATAAAAAGCATTTTTTCTGAGTGCAAATGTTAACACGTTAATTGTCATAAACATATTAAAAATATATACATTGTGTAGTAAAATATTCCAATTATGTAATGCAGTTAAATTTTAGCTGCAATTTTTATAACTTATAATACAGATAATATAATATATACGTATATAGGTACATATTATTATTGTAACGTATAGGTATAATATATAATATAATATAATAATAATAATTTATTTAAATTACATCGATTTTGAAATATATTTTTTTCAATGAATAATAATCATTTAGTATAAACATTAAAATTCAATATTTTCTTTTCTTTGGTATTCCAAAATTTTACAAATATTTATTCGTGGATATTTAATAAAAATGTATTTTGAATGTTTATTAATTATTTGATTTTAATTTAATATAAAATAATTATTGACTAACATTTACAAATATTTGTAATTTAATGATTCAATTTGAAATATTAATAAAAGTTTGTATAAAAGTTGAAAACGAAATATTTAATTTCTAATCAAATTCCAATATTTATACAGTGATTATATTAACATTGGAAAATGCTGTGTGGGTTATTGTATCATATTGATCCGTGTAAAATAATATTGCGATTTGTGATTAGTAATATTTAAGGACGTTGAAGATATATTTTGCTTTTATTTTTATTATAGTTCCATACAAATCTATCAGCTATACATACATAATGATTTATCGGAATTAAGAATAAAATATAAAATGTATATAAAATAAACCCATTTAATAGGTACATATTGAATTTTATTTTATAAACTAATTATATTAATTTATTAATAATAAATATTGATACAAATGCAGCATATATAAATATCGTTTTATTATTATTTGTAATTTTGCATCATCGACAAAACATTGCTGCGATATTTTACTGATTTTTACTGTATTTGCATGGGTATTTTTTTTTTACCAAAAAAAAAACAAACGGTAGTGTAAACAATCTTTTTTGCTAAATATACAGAATTGATAAAAATGTAACACTTTGTTTTACCAAGTTACTTGAGAATAAATAACGAAGTGACAATATAATAGTCCGTAATGTTAATAAAAAATTACAGTAATAAGTAACTTTCATTATACGTTAACACCCAATGCTTTAATATAAGTAAATATATATATATATATATATGAGCACAAGTGTATGAACATTTGATTCTGTGATTTTCTTTTAATCATTTTATTGAAACTCAAATACACGTCCAGGCACTTAAGGACATATCCAATGCGATTAAATTAAATTCGGTCGATTAAATGTGTATAATTGTGATATTAAAATATATATTATATAGTGTATCGCCATCGGGACGATTCTATAGGCAATCGTCTTTAGAATGTCAAACACCGGCGCCACTATCTGCAGATTGCGTACGTCGTACTACGTAGGTACGTGCATACGCTGAAAATTACATTATTATTTCTACCGTCGTCGTCGTCGTCGTCGTTATATAATTGACTTAAAAATTAATTTATATTTATTATTTATACCTTTGTAATATACAATTGACAATTTAATAACATGTGACTCTTGAAATGTAAATTACACAAACGTACGTAAATATATAATGGTAAAAATTGCAACGAACCTATACATAATACCTACCTACAACGTCGATTCGAAATTATTTTTAATTTTTAACTATAATCTATGGCTTTAAAACTAAACGTTACATTCAATGTCAGACGTCGGACTGGATGAATTTACTGTATATTCAATCCATTCTGTTGAATTAAATAAATAAACGCGAGTTAAATAAAAAAAAAAAACATAGCCCAATTTGTTTGTGATTAAAACGTATTTAAAATTTATTTTAATGTATATTAGTATAACGCTAATTGAAAACACTCAATATCCTATTGTACAGAGCCATAGAATTTGAATTTGTTTTGTTTAGTTAGTTATTATACTTAGTATAATACCCATTTTTACGTACTCAAAATTTCGAATATTGTCTTATAAAATACAATAAATGATAGAGAATAATAAAATCTAAGTTATTAAAGTCCCCATAACAATTTTCAATAGGTATTGTGAAAATAGTAGGTATATTAAGCATATATTGAATATCGAATAACTTTAAATTGCCCTATCCTCAGCTAATTTTTAGACTTAGAAAATTACATTGACCGTTAAAATTCATGAAAAAATATGAAAAAAATAATTAGCGGTCAAATAGAGGGTTGTTATTTAATAAAAAAAAGTTGTATTACGCATGCGCATATATAATCAACAGTAAAAAACTTGAAGTACGTGAAAATATGTATTATTATAATTAATAACTAACTAAAAAAAAAATTCTAATTGCATGGCTATGTACAGGGATATTGAGGGTTTTCAATTAGCGTTATAAAAAAGTACAAAAGCCACTTGACAGTATTAAATTAAATAACTCAAGATGAAATTAATTTAATAAATATTAAAAATAACTAAAGGATAGTGCTTATATTATAATGCTTATAAAATTCAATATTTTAAATTCTGAGTGGAGCGAGAAAGCCATTTATTTTACAATGGTATTTATTTTTTATTTTCCTGCTAACAATTTTTTGACCAAGAGCAATATAATTTTTTATCGATTGAAATTTGGTTCTGGTTGGCACGTTTAGCATGATGTTTTTCTATTTTTCTAGTATTATTCTAAAGATATTGTATTTACAGAGTATGATTTATACTTGTACAGTGTATACTAGGGTAGTCCTTATAGTTATATAGGTATTTTTTTTTCCTTTTTATTATGTCTGTCTTCCTAAATTAGTTCTAATATAATGTATAAATGTACCTACTAATTGAACATTTTTATGAACCTATTAGGTAGTTGTTAATTTTAATAATAATAATAAAAGATGAATTTAGTTGTAACCTGACTCCCAACCATTTTATTTAGTACTATAAGAAAATATTTCGTGTGAAATTTTGTAACAATAACTCACCCCTTTCACGTAATCCAAAAGGGTTGAAAATTTCCAAAGAGGCTAGTTTTTTAATTTTTCGAACTTAATTCTAAAAAGTTAGAACTTAGCATAAAATGTATGGAGCCTAAACTATAAAACACAATATTGTCTACAAATAATGTATTCACAAAATGTATTGTAAAAACCATTATTTTTATAGATAATACCTAAATAAAATACAAAATATTAACATTTTTCGCGATATAATTTTTTTACGATTAGGTATTCAAATATATAGGTATGATAAAGAGTTGGAGTTACGATAAAATATCTTGCTTAAAAGTCATTAAATTATTATATTTTATTAATTTGTATTATATAGGAACCTAATTATAAATTATTTTCACTGCCTATTGTATTTTATCATACAATATGCCATTTGCATAATTACATTAAGATGATGGTTGTTATTACATTATTATTATCTTGTGTTCAAATATTTCTATACCATTTAATAAAATAATCTTATAGCGATAATACTTGTAAATTATTTTGTCATATTAGATATCACTTCATAAACCTACTAGTATAGTACAAGATCTATGCTTATCCCTGACTATAATTCTTAAGTTTTAATGATATAATATCTAAAATACATTAATGCATATAAAATATATATATTATATATTAGGTATATATATATATATATATATATATATACGTATACCTAAAATATACAAATTCTAATATAAAATATAGAAAACACTACCAATTTAATTAATATTGCATTAATAATATAATTTAATAAGCCATTATTTTGAATATATTTTAGTACACGACTTCATACCTACTCCAAACCATTTTATTCCTAGTACAAGTACATCAAATAGTAAAGAAATCGTTTTCACCAACCTCGGACCTTCAAAGGCCAAATGAACTAAAAAAATACTATCCCCTCGACTGGTCATGGAGTTTGATAAATGTAAGATTAGGGATAAGGACTGTGTTCACTTGCATTATTGAACTGCATTGTTGAACGCAATTTGTATAGGTCCTTGTGATTATATTATTAATTCTACTTCTATTAAAATAGCTTGAGAGAAATTTCGTCAACAAATTGCAGAAGGCGTAAAGTCTAAGTTTGACAATATCAATCTAAAATACGTAGTACTTCATTGGGATTTTAAAATACTTCCAAACATAACAGGAAAGACACGAAAATCGATCGACTTCCAGTAATAGCTTTTAATGTGAAACTATTGTTAGGAGTTCCGGCACTTACATCAGGTAAAGGTTATGACATATCTTCATGTGCTTATAATATTCTGCAAGAATGGTCATTATTAGACAAAATCCAAGCTTTTGTATTCGACACAACAGCTAGTAACACAGTTACTTTTAATGGTACCTGTCGTGTTCTTGAAAAAAAGTTGGGACGCGATATTTTGTATTTGCCCTGTCGACGTCACGTTTATGAAATCGTTTTAACAGGTGTGTTTACTGAAGTACAATTAACGACAAATTCTGGGCCAGATATACTATTATTTAAAATATTTCATAATGAATGGAAAAATATCGAGTAAAAAAAGTTTTCAGCAAAGATTACAGATGAAAGTGTTAGAGATATATTGAAAGATGTAGCCGATAAAATTGTAATATTTGCAAAAAAAAAAAAAAAAAATGAATACAGATTTTTCACGAGATGACAACAAAGAATTTTTTGAACTAATTATAATATATTTAGGTGGTACCTACTCCCCAAGGAAGATTAACATTTTAAAGCACCTGGTGCATTTTATTTAGCTCGCTGGATAGCCAAAGTATTATATTCCTTGAACATTTTTTTTATTTAGAGAGCAATTTAAAATAAATCATTGTGAATAGAAAGCATTAAAAAAAACTTGTGGTTTTATAATCGAATGTTATACAGAAAATTGGTTTTTAAGTTCAAATATAATTATCACAGCTTCTCTATAAATTAATATTATTTTATAGGAATGTGAATATAAATTTGACGGTTTTTTTATTGTACATTAATGTTAAGATAACATCATAACATCATGACAAAAAAAGTAAATTAAATATCTATTCAGTTATGATCACTTTTTTTAATAAATTTACTTTTTATTATTATGTTATTCTAGAATAATTATTAAAATATAAGTAATATTTTACAGGAGTAACGAAAAATGAGTGTGTTTTCTGAACATAACAAATATTATGCGTAATACAACATTATAAACGATAGTATATAATATAGTAGTATATAGCATCACGACCATGAATAATGGTGGCATACCTACGTAATAATTATAATAGATTATGAATTTATAGATAATATAATTTTTTGTATGCTCGTTGTCGGTACAAAGTTTAGTACCATGTACTAAAATATTCGATTATTTTAAAACTTTAATTTTTTATTTATTTGACATGTTTAGGCCAATTATCATTTTTATTAAGTACCTACCTACATAATATTTAATGATGTTTTTTAAAAAAATAAAAATTTACGCCCCATTCATTCTGGAAAATGACCCTATTAATGATACACATAGTTAAGATTAGGTTATATATAAAACAATATCAGAATTATGTAATTTTTTTTAGTGACATATGCATATATTCGTTTAAATAAATTGTAAAATACTTTAAAATATTAATTTACCTATTATTATATTCTTTTAACTTAATAGTTGTTGTAATTTTTGTTTATAAATTTTTACTTTGAGATTTTCAATCATTTTTTACCGTATTGTTTTAATAAATTTAATACGTTTTAAAAGTTCTTATGATGCATTCGATTCACAGACCTAGTAATATATCAGTAGGGAATGTCGTCCGAGTAAAAATATTCGATCGCATACGAGTATAACCAACGACGAATATTGTATTATTTGCCACGCACCTTCGAACATTAATGTAAAATAATAAGCGTTTTCCATTAGAATTAAAATCGACTTATAAAAAACGATAAAAATACCATAATAAACCATCGTTGCACGCCTACCGTATATTGTACCTACCCTTGTTCCGGTATACGTGGTAACCGAACGATTGCGTGTCACGAACGCGATATACCTAATAATAGAGAGAACTTGTCGTGATCGTGCAGTAGTAGTTAGATAAAAAAATATTAACAATTTTGTAAAAAAAAAAAAAGACATAAATAAACATAGTAATGTTATTAGGTATTAACAATGAGCTACAACGACTATGTTTATAGTTGTATCTAAGAAACGCCAAGAATGCTAAAAAAAAAATAAAAAAAAAAAAAAAAATGAACATTGGCCTTGAAGATCGACTTTGATTTTCGACCACGGCGAAAAATAATAGAAACCACACCGGGCACGAAATAATATTACAACTGTCGTAATAATTTCATGTGCATTGTGCCGATGGGTTAACCATCTAGCTTTGACTACCGAAACGATGATGATAATAATAATAATAATAACAAGAATATTCCAATAATGCAGAGTACTTATGTGTAAAGACGCACTGTGAATACAATAGTATATTTGATTCGGTAACCATAATGTAATTATACTTATACCTGTTTTTATCGTTGTTACAGCTACACGTACATCCTAATATATTGTGGTTATAGTAGATACTTATTACTTAGTATATTATAATATAGTAGATTCTTAGTATATTATAATATAGTAGATTCTTAGTATATTATAATATAGTAGATACTTAGTATATTATTATAATATAGTAGATACTTAGTATATTATAATATAGTAGATTCTTAGTATATTATAATATAGTAGATACTTAGTATATTATTATAATATAATAGATACTTAGTATATTATAATATAGTAGATACTTAGTATATTATTATGATATAGTAGATACTTGGTATATTATAATATAGTAGATATTTAGTATATTATAATATAGTAGATACTTAACATATTATAATATCTAGCTAAACGTACCCATATAACTCAGTCGGAATTCCAATATAGAACTAAAAACTATTTTATTGAATTTCCGAACGAATATATTGGCGATAAATCGATTATTAGTTATACTATTCGACCACCGCATCCATCGACAATGGGTGATCATCGATAATATAGCATACAGCATTGACACATATACATGGTATATTTGTTAAACTACAAGAATCCATAATCGTTTTCGTCGTTGAATGCATCTTGTCGACATTTTATCCTCTAGTTTTGGCTTTAATAGACACCCTATAAACGGACAATTTGGTGAGCTGAGGAGACTATAAACTATCTACCCATAAATTAGCCCAAGTCTCATTTAACTGATATTTTCGTACAAATCGTATCTGTCGTATCTGTCATTCTATTGTAGGTTTTTGTATTGGTCGTCAAAATAGACATTTTCAATTAGGCAAGTACACAAAAAACTTTGTTGTGAAAAGGATAACCAAAACACTACATAATATAGTATATATGTAAAGAATTTTTTTTTTGAAAGCTTTATTTTTATACATACTATATTATATAAGAACCCCAAACCCCCCCCTTCCCCTATGTACTTACCGGTTTTCAAAATATCTATTTCAGAGGTACACACCCGTTTCTAAAAAGTGTCTATATAGACATAGACAATTTTTGTGAAAATGTAAGAAAAATGAAAATTCAATTATTTAAAAGTAATTTAGAAATTATTTTGTACCAACACCATTTTTTATTGTAGTGTAATCACGATATTTGTTGGAAAAAATATGTCTTCTTAGATTACGAATAAATGATTCCGTATAAATTTCAATGCTATAATACCAATTATCAAAATGAAAGAAATCAACATTTCCGAGTACACTGTGGAGCTTTTTTCATTATTCCAAATACGATGTGGAATATATTATTTAAAATTGAATAACATTTTTAAACATACTTAAACAACTGTAAGTGTATTTCAAACTCATTTCTCGAAAAAAAAAATACCCCGAGATGTCCTAGAAAATGTTGTTTTCTTTAATTTTTATTATAAGCGATTTAACTTTAAACTTCACTTAAATGAAAATTATTTACAATCTATATAAACATGTTTTATAGTACCAAATATCATCTGTGTCCTTTAAAAAATATTCAACACCAATTTCTTATGAACTTTGTCAACTTTGAACTAAAGTCTGAATCAATCTATTTCAAGTTTATTTGTTTTGATTTATATATTTATATATATCTGTATTATACTTCGCATAGAATTAAAATATTTCCAAGAAAAATAAATTATTTTCAAAATTTTATAATATCATAATAATAATAATAATAATAATAATATCATTAAAGTATCATTACTAAAAAGTTGCGGAAATAGTTTGAAACATTGTAGAAATATTTTATGGTCAGGAAGTTCACATTTTTTAAATATTTTCTTGAACCAGGAAAATACAAAACAATATATAGGTATATATATATATATTTTTTTTTTAATTTAAAAAATGTATGACTGTCACAATAAAATATTTTCTTGTAATCACCGGATAATATTTAAAAAAAATTTAATAATTATTCAATAAAGTAAAGGAGAGTTAGAAGCACAGCATTTCATACATTATATTTTATGCTAGGGCTACATAATATAATAGCCCGTTATGTATAGGATATAGACGTGCCACAAATACCACATTATACTCAATTCGGTGACCATATAATTTTATAATGATAGGTTAATATGTACGTACTTATTTTCATATAATAAGACGACATACTTAAAGTGTTTTTTCGTCGTATACATTGATTTGAAATCGTTGTATATAATTTAAAAAAAAAATGTTAGTTGAACTTGTGATGAAATAAATGAAATATATGATATATAATTATCAGATTAATCAAATTACTCCAAGTACAATAATAAAGTCTATATGTATTTATTAAATTTAATATAGCATTATATATGATTATTATATTATTTATTGTAGTATCACCTGTATTTCATGTTTTGTTTTAAAGTTAAATGATTTCACACATTTTGATATTTTTTTATACGTATAAAATTTAAATAAGTGGTTTTTATGATCATCGCAATATAAATATTTATGCATCCTTATGTTTTCAGTCCTCACGCCATGACAACAATATACGATGATATTAGGCGATACGACCGTACCATATGGTTAGATATAAGAAAACATTATACTTAGTTATAATTTTTGCATTTCGAACTTTAATAGAGGCCACTTATAATGTTGTTTTATACTTTCTAAAACAATAATAAGAATATACAAGGTTTTAGGCGTGAGTTGTCTAATAACATATGACCCGAATGAACACATTTCAAGATTAGGGAACAATATTGTACAAACAAAATGTGTAGAAATATAAAGGGAAAACATCCGGCGTGTGCCAACGGTTGTTCGAATATTTCGCATGATTGGGCACAATATAATTTAATAATAATATTTTGTGCTATAAAAAGTAACACTATATCTATATTGGTCTGTAATAGACAATCATGTTTTTCCAAATGGAAAGACATGTGAAACTCGCCTGATCGATAAGACAAATCTGACGAGTTCTATGCATCATACAAACTAGGCACAATTACGACACTTGCAGACAGATTTTTCGAATAATTTCACATTATGCGTGTGTACCAACTTTTTAAATGAAATAATATTATTGCGGTTCGCTTGAAAAATAATCATCTATATTGTTCTGGAAAAAAAAAAAAAAAAGGATTCGCCGAGAGAATAGGGTTTGATCGGAATATTATATTTTATCCGAGTCCGGTCCAACGATCCACAGCGACGGTCGTTAACATTCTTGGCAATAGTGGTCGCATATATTATTATTATTATTATTATTATTATAGGTATAATAAAATATGTATATTATGATTAATAATCGAGTAGACTGCGTTCGCAATGGTATTTTTCACCTCGTTTATTATGGTTTTTATTATTGGACCGGTTCGACCTTTGACACCTTCATGGGGTGTACATAATATACCAGCTATCTACTACTAGCACGACGTCGTACAATATATAAAATGTGTATAAACTATAAACTATTAAACAGTATTGTACAATAAAAAAAAAAACAAAAAAAAAAACATATTCTAGGGTAGAGTGATGGTAGATAGGTGATAACACGCTCCCTTATCAACTAAGGAAAAAAATAGTCAAGATTGAGTACAGTTCTGTTCAATTTGAAAATTAATGAAACAATGCTATGAGTAGGCAAAATTACTCCGATAAACAGCTCCCCCTTCTCCCACGAATATTTCTTAGGGCCGGGCCTGACTAGATTAAAAATAATAATTGCCGTTTTCTAAATCCTAAAATTTGAATTTACCTATATTGGACACGTGTATATAGTATTACGTTTAACCACTTGAGTACCACTTGTCTCTTTTTGCATTTCCTTATACACACAGCATTAATATATTTCCAATACTGAGTCTCAATTAATGTGTCACCCATATTTGGATTTATATCTAATATAATGAGTGGGTCATCTTTATCAAATCTAGAATTGCTCCCATTTATCGTTTTCATACTGTCGATATAGATATATATTTTTTCCTATTTGACGTGATATGAGTGCAAACAAATGTACGATGATTATTATCAGCAAATTCGTTTTTTTCATAACGTTTAGATTTAAATGCGTTTAGGTACCTAAAATGCAATATTCGCTTTGGTTACCGGTTTAGCACTAAAATATATAAAAACCGCGGTTATAACCGGTTTTTAAATACTATATTTCTATATAAAATTTAAATAAAACATTTAATAACAAGAGTGGATTAGGAGCATAGATAATACACAATAATTGTGTATTATCTATGATTAGGGGGTGATGATGGACCTGATACAATGACATATTTAGAAAGACAGGGGAGGTTGGTTTTTTAATGACATGTATAATATGCTACTAACTCCCATGATAATAGGAAAATATTATTCTTGTGTTTTTATTTTCATATTATTAGGTATAATATAGATACGTGTAGGTAATTAATTTTAAAAAGTTTTAAGTTCGATTCTAACACAATAACATTTTTGTTAAACAGTAAACTACTAACCAATAACCAAAATATGATTTCTACCATGCATTGAATTATAACACTTTATGTCTGAAAAATTGAATATACTTATGACATAATTATCTACCTACTGATGACATCGAATAAGTAATATTTGATTATATGGAACTGAATAAGTTAGTAGGAAAGTTCAAAGAAAATTACTCTTTCAGAAAAAAATATATGACCGTCGAGGGTGTTTTTCATCTGTTTAAAAAAAAATCCAAAAATTTACCGATAAAAAACAGTTAATTTGCTATTTCGAAAACGTAAAAAGGACATTTTTTAATGATGATACACGTGTTTGTACATTCATTACATAAATTCGAGTAAAATATCTCGTTATAAACATATTATTAAATTATACATATTACATAATATGTTTGTGTATATATATATATTATTGTCGGACATTTAACTGTCAATCACCGTTTTTATGACGCCAAAGTATACGTTGTTCATTAAGGAATCATAACGACACTTACATTATTAAGATAATTAACGTCCTTATTATCGGTGGTTATCTAATAGTTGAGTAGCTCGTAAATAGCTCTTCGACGAGATTATATAATATCATCATAATATTTCCGTAGTAACGTTATTGTCTATGCGACGTTCTATGTCAATAATTAATATCTATTCTATTAAAGGACAGTAATAAATGGCGATAATCTTAATCGATATTTTATGACATGTATTATTTTTTATATAAAAGATGAAGGAAAATTCCGAACTTTGCATACAGGTTAGAATAAAATCATGTACAGGACATAGTGAAGACGTGACAGAAAGATAACCGTCCATTGACACTACTTTAAATCATTTTTATTACCTTAAGGAATCAAGGAAGAATATAGAGAATAGCAGCAGACTCAACCAATGACATAGCCAACAATTTCGTAAAAAAAAAATAGACCAGAAACAATGAGGAATAATCTTTTAAAATACTAACATAAATATAGATAACATAATACAATGTTTTGTGGGGAATCGCATTTAAAATTATAAGCATAAGAATAATAATATCATTTAAATATTGAAAATGTATACTATAAGACTTATGAAAATAAGAAATATTCAATCTACATTTATTTTACGTTTTTTATACAGCAATAAATAATTTTTAACAACATATATTTAACACATATTATATTCCAAAAAAAATTTACTATAATAATACAATCCAAATTCGTAAAACGTGTAAAAAAAAAGTATTCTAAAAACGTCTTAAAAAGTAAAATATGCTGTCCAGATATATGGGTGGCGATATCGTTGATCCATCGTCTCGGACAGGTCTTCGGTTAGTGGATAATGTAGTAATATTAATATTTTACTTTTGAAAACAAAGATAAATCATTTATTTCTACGAAAACGATTTTGAGCTGAGATTCAGTGTAATAATATTCAATATTAGTTTTAAAAATTATATCTGACCTTTAAATACCTAGCCGATTAAAAAAAAAAATTTGTTACCACAACAATTGTATTTGTTATTTTGTTATTTTACCAACATTTATAATATACTTCATTTTACTTGGGTGAAATTCCTCCCAAAATGGTCAGGTATAAAAAAGTCTATAGTAAATTCCGCCCCGAAAATTTACAGGTCAAAAAAAGTATATGTAAATTCCACTCAAAAACAATAAATATTTTTAAACTAAGCATTCCGTGACTATGTACACGGCGTGTTATAGTATTTGTAAGTTACTAAATTTACGAATACGGAACAATCATCAGACGACCATCGTCAATCATGTAATTTCTTATCGGCTTTTACTGATAATTGGCAAGTTAACAGCAAATAGAAATTATAAAGTGTTTGAATCACTTGTGTTGGAAACACACGTGTTTAACGTTCCAAAGCTGTATTCATACGTACATAATAAAATGGCTCAATTTATCGAATCTGAACGTGGACATAAACTTCTACTATTAGAAAATTGTAAATTAATATTATTAATAACCCGACGTGGTGTTTCACAGCAAATCGGGGGATACTTTCGATTGAAGCGAAGTGGAGAGACATTCGAGAACGTGGTCCGTCTTCTATCGGCTATGTTTCTCTACACGAGTCGGAGTACTTTAGGAACTTGTTAAATAATATTTTTAATAAAGATATTTTCGGGGTGGAATTTACATGTGTCCTTTTACTCCATGTATGGGATAAATGGTTGCTTTTCTTTAGGCTTAAGGAAACCACGAAGAAAATAAAAATATAACCTCTTCAAAATATTAACTAGAACAAATTTACCATCAAAAAACCTCTTTACTCTAAACGCCTACTGTTCTCTTTCTACCCGGTAAATTGCTTACAGAAAAAAATGAACTTAATTTTAAAATCTCAATATCTAAAAAAGAAAAAGTAGCAAAAATGGGTTAGGTACATATGTTTAAAATTATTTAATATTATCATTATTAACCGAATTCGAATCTGACACACTCGACTAACACATGGTAAACGAAGAATCCCATAACTGTTCTTCATGTGGCGTAGCTCTGACAGTCAAATATGTATTGTCAGAGTGCTTGCAGTCTCCATAGCTACTCCAGGAAGAATACTATTTTTCGATGAACCTCTATGAAATGGTCGGCTCGAACCCTGATTCAATCCAAAACCTCCACATCTTTCTCAAGACGTCCAAACTCGACAAATAGATATATATCATATATATATATATTATGTAAACATTTTTCAAATGCTAAATTTTTATTTTTCTTAAAATTTTCAGAAAACTAAGTAAGTTCCTATATAGTATATAGAACCCCTTATAAATAGCCACAATGACATCCTTTTAAACTATATTTTAACATATGGAGTTCCGGGTAACTCCAAAATTATAGAAGGTATACTAAAAATGTTTAATTAAGTTACAAAATTAAATCAAATGTATGTTGGGAAATATCTAGATAAATTTATAATTATTTATATTTATATTTAGATAACTTAATCTCGGTAAATTTTAACGTATTTGTTTTTATCTTCATCTAGATAAAAATACAATTTTTAAAACGTAATCTAGATAACTAATATTGTTGTATACCTATTGAAAAACAAAATTTTGAATATTTGATGGCAAATTAACTTTTAATTAAAAAAAAATAATTTTTCCTTTGTTTTAATAATAATAATAATAATAAATGAGTTTTATTTTACCAAATAAAAAAAATAATAATAAAATGAAATTTTAATTTGCATTTTTTTCCCCTTTACCATTTATGATGTTCCGAACTTTGGGACTTCAGAACTCCCTAATTTATTTAATCAAAATTGTGGCCCTGCAGGTATCCTGTTTTTTATGTAAAATAATTTACTTATATAAAAACTCTATTAAAATGAAAATTGATAACAGGTATATAAAATAGAATTTTATGTGAACTTGACAATTTTTTTTAAACAAAACTAAGTCGTATTAATTGCAATTTTATCAAATGTTTAAGTCTTAGAACTATAATACAATTTTATAAAAAAATAAATGTACATTTTAAAAAATAGGTGGAAAAAATTGTTGAAGTTATGAAGCTATACAGATCTTATGTGAACTTTGGGATTATGGGAATAATTCCCTACACATAACGTATGCATATACATAAGCACAGTAAATTGAGTTTTTTGAATTTTAAAAAAAATTGCTACCGAAATGTTTTTATTGTTAATGTTTTTCATTTCTGTTCCTATTTGTACATATATATATATATATATATATATATATATATAAATATATATTTAATACTATCATCCTATGTTTAATATAATTGAATATAGATTAAAACATTTATTAATGTGAATCAAAAATTTATCAATTTATCAATCTACTAATGAATAGTAAATAACTAAAAATGTGCCGGACAATACCAACAAAATATATATATATTTTGTTATTACATTTTTTAATTTGAACATTTTTTTTTAAATGTAAACTTAACTCTTAGAATCAATTTTAATAGTAAGAGAGACACTTAAAATTAAATCTATTTCCAAACGGGAACTAATTCGGCCAAATGGGTACTAATTTGGCTACTTCGCTTGCAATAATAGCAACTCTAACCCTTATAGGTACCTAATCAAATAATTCGATATCCTTATGAGAACGCTATACTGGTATTTTTTGGTACAATAAAACACGATCACTAAGATTACAAATAATTTTGATCAGAATAAATTTAGAGCCAAATCACCTATTATCAAATTAAATAAAACAAAAATTTTAGAGTACACCTCGGAGCTTTTTTTCAAAATAATAATATCCAAATGAGTTACAATTGTTTAAATATGTTGAAAGAAGTAAATCACTTTTAAAGAATATATCGTATTTTGAAATGTTGATTTCTTTCATTTTGATAATAGATATTATGGTGCTGAAACCTATCCGGAATCATTTATTTGCAATCCAAGTACACATATTTTTTAACAAAATATCGCGATTACACAATAATAAAATATGTAATTGACACATTATTATTTTTAAATTACTTTTAAAATATATTGAAATATGTATTAATAAGTAGATTTAAATAAAAATGTCTTACATAGATATTCTTAAAAGTCTGGTGTGTAGCGTCCTCTTAAATGGTAGAGACCTCTATTAATCCACGTCTACTACCAACTATCTATTTCAGATTATAAATAATATACATTTACAAAGTTACACTACCGATAAATTATACAATCGATTGTATAAATGATTAAAATTTAAATCATATGAAAGTTATCTAGATAAAAATTGATTAATCTTTGTCTTTATTATTATCTATATAAAATTTAGTGTTGTTACCTTTACCTATTTAAATGATTTGTTTCTTATCAAATATTCTAATCCTAATACTGGTATTAGGCAATGGTTTTAATTATCATGTTATATTGATGCTGTGACTTGTAGTGAAGTGTGCGTTTGATGACGAACCTAAAGAATCAATTTTTATAGATGACGTAATAAAGGATTCTGATAGTTCGATTGGTGAAATATGAAATTTTAAAAATCCATTTGATATTTAATCATTCTACTGTAGGTAAATCCGAATCTTATGTTTTATGATTATTATTATGTATAATAATATAGTGATTTTTCAATACTGTCTGGGGAGGCTAGTTAGAATAAGTATGGGAATATTATTGATTGTTCATGCGTAGGCCACGCATATAATAGACCCAGGGTGGACGCTTTTGTAATTGTATTTATTTCCTATTTATTGTCTGATTTTAACGCTTATAACACTGCTATTTGCGTACGTATACAGTTTAAAGCAAATTTATCGTATAATTTGTCCAAGCCTACGGAATTATGTTAAATTGCTATTTTATTTTATGCATTAATTCTATCAATATAAATAACAATAGTTTATTATAATATTCAAATACATAATATAATAATTTCCCGTGGTTACGTATAGTGGCTTTGGCTATTTTTCACGGCGTAAAAATTGAATTATCGTTTAGCGTTTTAATGTTAATGACAAATGCGATTTAAATACAATGCGTCGGATTTAATATAGGAAGAATGACCATATTAACCCAGAAAAGCCTATTCTATATCTATCGTCAAACACATTTGTCTTAGCACCGTCGGTCAACCGTAATTTATCGATAGGAAATTATATGAACGCACTGATGACGTGTAATTATTTAAAAGTGATTAGTATTATACAAATTGATGGGATATAAAACTCACTTATACGTATATACATTTAAAGGAAATATTATTAGAACGTATTAATTCGTCATAATATTGACATGCGTACAAGTACATAAGTACGTAATGAGCGTTTTCAAGGTAACTTCAAACTTGTATAGGTAACACTTTGGATAAATATATATAAACGACAAAACAGTGTCCAACACATATATTTGAATGATGCGGTCATCATTTGTCTCTCGGTTTTAATTCATATACATTTTGACCACTTCAAAATAGAACTGATTTACTATATATATATATTTATAAGCTTACATCAGGCAGTGGCTACACTGAAAAAAAAAAAACATCGATAATATTAATAAAAATACCGATTCAGTCAATAAAAATTAAAATGACTGTCACAATTCATTACATTGGTTGGAACTGAATTAATACTAAATAGGTGCATGCATTTTATAATTGGATACTTATTGCACTAAAATTGTAATTAATGCGTAAGTACCGCTAAAGTCTAAAGGAACTATGCTAACCCTTAATATTGACACTTTAATATTATAATTTAACCCTTGTTAATTAGAACAATTAAATTACACTTAAAAACCTGTAATTATCCTTATTTTATTATTATTATTTTTTTTTAACTAAAACCGAACCGAAAATCATTATGATTTCAAACCCTGATATAAATATAACATTAAAAGTGACAAGATGAGTCTATCGATTTTTGAAGTAAAAATTGTATTAGATTTGAAAAATAATTAAATCGAAATCTGCCAAACTGTTATCGATATTCATCTAGTCCGTGAAGTTTAATGATAAAATAAATATCTTTTTAGATGCTCACTGCATGTTAGAATAGATAATAAAAACATTAAAAATATTATATTATAATATGTATAAAATCTAAAATTTCGGCAATTTTCAAAAGTAAAGTACAATGTAATTCAGGCGCACGATATTCCCTGAAAATCTATTGTTCTCGGTGGCCTTGAAAATCACGAGATCCGCCGTTTAAAATGAGTTACTAAAAAGTAAATATTGTTATTAAAGCTATTTGTACAATATGATAAAACATCTTTATCGCGACTACACCAAACTATATACCGAACATAATCACATATAACCGTAGTTCAATTTTTCCCGGAGAAGTTGTGTTATGAAATCCGGCAGCGGCGGGGGCGAGAACCTAAATTTATATTGCTCATCCTATTATATCTCTGTCGTGCACGAAAATTACGAATATCAATGATAATCAAATGACATTCAATATTAAAATATCAAAGGAATCCCGTACACGGCAATATTTTTTTTTATCAAAGTGTCGCTACTGTTATATTATAACATATTGTATAACAGATATAACACATATATTACATTCTATTTCGGTTCTGACTTCTGAATTACTATCCAAACAATATTCGGAATTTGCAAATAAACGGTATCCGCACCCAACGCCAAAACGTATTTTCGAGTTGGATTTGATTATATACGCGCACAACTGTAAAATAAAAAATACTATCTCGGAGGTGCCGTCCAAATCAAATCCTTCATTTTGTACAAACCTTCGTTATAAATAACATACCGTTCGTTATTGGGTCATATTTATTATATAAAACTGCCACCCACCAACATCCGTTCATAACGATTTCAATGACATATCGTAAAGGTACAACGTACTACAACGGGTTATGGACAAAAATAAGGAGACTATAATATAGGTAATGTGGTTTCATGGTGTACATTCATAGATGACGTCAGTTTTTACAAAGGATTTATATACCGCTAAATTCCAGTCGACCCGATTGAAAGATATTCTCGACTATCGAACGACGAGCACAATAGTAATTTGTATTCAGTCGGTGTCGAATTACAGAATCAGGTAATATATGAAGTTTGCATAATTAAATAATTTGTAATCTACAATATGTACAGTACTGTTATTATTAACTATATCTAATTGTCAAATAATTTTTTTTTTTCAATTTATCATATCTTTATGAATCTCGATACGCACACAAACATATTATATTATCAAGACGAGAAAAACATCGTGTGCAGGTATACTGCAACGTACATTTGATGACTACCTGTACGAAAATAAACTTGATGTTTTTGCTCGTGCAGAAAGTAAGGTACATACGAATAAAATAACTTACAATATAGCGCATCATATTATCAAGTGTGTGAAGATAACCCTCCCCCCACCCACTGTTTATATGTTTGTATATACTTAAAATGATACCTCGATAAAGTATACCTATTTACTTCTAATAAAAATAAAAAATAAAACACTATGAATGTTAACACACTCGACAATAGTAATTTTATTTTATTACAGTTTTGTTTTGTATATTATATATAGGACAGGTAGGTAATTTAAATAGTTGCTGCGTCTCGTTCGACGATAAAAACAAAAACCTAACTGATTAAAACGTTCGAATTTACAATGTTGACACAATAAGCTGCAGTACGGAGAAAAAAATTTTAAATTTGCACGTGGAAGATTTTTTAATGATCACTTCCGGGCATTGTAGAAATCTCGCATTATCTGTTAAACATATAATATAGGAAGTGGAAAATATATTTCATAGAGATTCACCAGCAGATGACTGATATATGAGATATAAATCGTCAAGTGGGTGATATCCACGTATCCTCGAAATGAAAACAATAATATATAATAACTATAATTACCATTATTTCATATTTGGAACACTGTCTGAAAAATTGTCCGTTCATAAATAATAAATTTACACGTATATAATATAATATGTAGGTTGGTAGATATATTATATATACCTACTATAATTTTAGATGGTTTGAAAAAATCCGTTCTCCGTGTGTTTGCAATTCTTGTAAAATTTTTATGCTTTAAATTGTGTACACATTTTACTACCGAGATAGTAGTGTGTAGGTTAGATCGCATTCATATGGTTAAAATGTTTATATTCCGATTTACATTCATCCGCTGGTAAAAGACACGTGTAAAACAGCTAGTATGTGTTAAAAAACATAGTTAAAAGTTAAATTACTTTTAATCTTGTTGCTTTTTTCATTTATTTTATATTATTTTTTTATTTTTTTCTTTTGTAACTGACTAGTGACTACAGTAAACTACAAATTAATTTATACACAATAATGTATACGTGTCATATTAAATTTAATTTGGACAAATAAAAATTTAAATTAAAATTTTCATTATTTCTTAGATACCTACCTACTTATTATGACTTAGGTAACTACTTGAAAAATAAATGTACAACATTATAATATTATTTTCAAAACGTTTTTGGGAACCTAACATTATTTTTTAAATACATTTAACTATACTTTTTATTAATTACACAATTTCAAATATTAACTTATAATTTTACAACCAAATAAACCAATGAAATCAAAAAATTTCTAATAAACAGTGTCACTGGCATAATGTTATACATAAATAAGAAAATAATTACAAGAAACAGGGGGCTACATTTTAAACATTGTTAACATATTTTGGACTAAATTATATTTAAGAGAATACCACACTATAAATTTTTACCCGTTTTGTATGAGCTATTTTTAAGAAATTTTTGAAAAATGTAAACCTAATAATTTAAAATATTTAAATATAAATATACTTTATTTTATTTTTGTGTATTCACGATATTTGTTTAAAAAGAAAACGCGTTTATGGGAACATAGAACACCGGGACTACAATAAAAAATAAAACACGATATTTTATTACTAGGTACATAGATGTGAACCTAATCTATAGCATAACGTTTTTATTTTTTTTATTACTTGTCTTAATGTTGTATTATACATTTTTTAATCTCTTATATTGGATGTATAGCATACTCTTATCGTATTCAGGTTATCGGATATCGGACAACTACTATAATATATTAATGTGTTTTCGTCGGATTCGATTTGATACAAAGATACAGGACACATTAATTTGAAAATCAATGCTGGACATCAACGAGTTAACAATTAAGTTAAAAGTTAAGGTAATTTTAATATTTAACTTAACTTTTTATTTTTGTTCACTTTACTTATTTTTGGTTATATTGTTATATTGTTATATATGTCTATTGTCAAAATGGTAGAATAAAAATAAAGTTGTTTTGTCGTTTCTAATAATTATTATATTATAAGAATTATTTATTTCCCGAAAATATAAATAAAACAAAAATACCTATAGATAATGAGAGCCAAAACAGCTTAACCCACAAAACGTTTTTTTCGGAAACAAGCAATTCAAGTTTAAACTAATTTTCATTAAAATTTTTAAAATTATTAAAACAAATTACAGCAAAATTGAAAAGTTATTATAGATAGTTAAATCCATGTCTTTTAACGAACTTAAAGTTTACAACATTTTAATGTGAGTTAGGCCACTCTGGAATTTGGAAAATAAGTAACTTTCAAAAAAATTTTGTGGGTTAGTCTATATCAGTGAAAAGTTATAATTTCCTTTGGCCTACATTTAATGGATATGAACTCAGTTATATTAGATAAAATGCTAATTAATAAAAAATTATTTAAACTTACATGAGAATTACACATTTTTTAAATTTTCTATTCAGTCTTAAGTAATTTTTTCACTAAACCAATATTAAACAACATTATAAAATATTGAATAAACTAATTTAAATACATTTCATACTAACATACCTAGTTAAAAATTATTTTCATTATATTTTAGTGTATAACATTTTTGAACATTATAATATTATAGTACAAATGTATCAAAATAATCAGTCTTAATTGTTTAATGTCAATTTTAATAATAATAACAGATTATAAAAAAGTAATTATTTTAATAATCTTATTTATTTAAACATCTTATTCAAAATATGAAAACCAAACAACTGAAACAACTTTAAAGTTACAAAACAATCATATTATTATGAAATTGATAAAAAGTAACTTTTTAAATAGAATATTCACAGTCTTCTTTGCTTTAAAAATTAATGATTATACTTATAACAACATGCATAGTAAAATCTTAATATTCTAAAAAAAAGTTTTATTAAAAGTTATAGGTATTATTATATAGGTAATTATCTCCCCATAATATAAATTGAGGAATATATTCGATTTCCCATCAATAAAAAATATTTAGGTAAGTACTAATTTGCAATACCTACGCAATTTCCATTTGTTAGAATTTTGAAGAAAATATAGTAAATAGGTACCTAATCAAATATTTTTATGAAACTATTTGTTGTTAATTTTAATAATTATTAATTATTATTATAAATACATTGTAGTACTTTCAATAATATTATGTTAATGATTTAATGATTTTTAAAAATTTTAAAATGCTTAGTTAATTATTTCTAAAAATAATGAAATATAAAAAAATAGGTAATTGCTTAATTACAGTATTTTCAAAAAAATTATAGATACTTAATTTTATCTATATATCTCAAATTTAATATTACATAAAAATTAACATAACTTAAGTTAAAAGGTTTTTTTTTAACTCAACTTAACTTAATCGTTAAGAAAAAATTTAATTATTAATTTTAAACTTTTACTTTTTTTTTAAATTGTAAATTAATATAATTTTTAGTACACAAAAAAAACCATAAGACTCCAATATTAATCTTTTTTTTTGCCGTATTTAGATTGATATAATTACGTAAATACATAAATTATAATGTATTATCATATAACAATAAAATGTTTAAAATAAATATTTACACTAGCTGGTTATTATTATATACAAGTAGAATATAGATGATATAGTATTTGATCAATTTTCTTCTCTTTTTAATTCCTTTCATCTTATTTAACATTTATTTATATTTTTCTCGAGTTTTGAACTCACGTTTCCAAAAAAATAAAAACATTAAAATTAGTAACAACTACAATGAAATTAGGATCAAAAAAGTATAAATTAAAATCGATAACATTTAAAATTTTAGAGAAAACTTATTTTTATAGTATAACTTGGACAAAATATTTTTCTCATAAATTATACATTAATTTATAATAAAGCACTTTTTTAGTATTAAATAATAAAATAAATACAGCTATTTATTTATTTATAAGTACCCACTTTTGTCAAAAATAATATATTAGGTATTTCAATTTTAAATTTATTGCAAAGAAAAGTATGAGAAACCGTATTCATTTATATTGGTATATATAAAAATTAATACGAATGGATTAACCTAGAAATTCTTTAAATTATTTTACGCATAAAGGAGACAATCATTAATAATAGTGTAGGATTTTAGCATATGTATTATGTTTCTTTTCATATTTTTGTACATGAAATAAACTACCTATATAAGATATATAATGTTAGTTGAATAGGTCAGTCAATTTTTTCGCAATTATGAATAAATATTATATATATATACGTTGATACTTTGTTTAAAAATAAAACCAAATTTAATAAAAGGTGAAAAGTTAAATAAATATTATTATTAGAAGAAAAATTGAAGTAATTATTATATTATACAATGTTATGATAATAATATGGAATTTATGATACTAATATTAATATTGAATCGAAAATATTGACCATTTTTCAGAATGCTTTAAAAGTTTAAAATGTTTCTGTTAACGAATTTTTAAAAATTCACTTATATTACATACTGTGCACTAGGCACTGGTATTTATATATTAATTAATATTACATTTACATTTTTATTATATTTATTATTGTTAAAAACAGAATATATTTTAATTAGATTATTGTAACCAATATAGCAAACGTATACATCAATCTATCTCATATATATTTATATTATTTATTTTATTATTATTTAGTATTTATAAATATAAAAAAAACATATATAATAATTGGATCTAAATACTATTTCTATATATCTGATCTAAAAAAAAAGAGGTAAGATTGAAAATATTTATAATAACATAAGAAAGATAAACATTTGTGTATTCTAAAATGGCGTCCCCAATTCATTATTGAATGAGTTATACAAAAGTAAAAGTTTCAATCCGACGAAAACTGAGTAACTGATCAATTTTGTTTGCATTAGTTATAAAACCAAATCATATCAAACATTTTACTAGTTATACTAATTGAAGGGCTTGCGGCAACCACCAGATAAATCCACTTTTTTCATAAAGTCACTTTTCACCAAAAATGGATAACGGGAAATATTCTCGAAAAACAGATACAACAATCAGATAAATCGATTATTATTTATTAAGTTATTAGTTTATTACATAGAAAAAAAAACCATGTGGGGATATGACACCCTAATCCCTCCTTCCTTGAGCACACATCTGCCTTAATTTAAAGATTGAGATATTGCACAATAATTATAAATAAGTATAACATTATAAATGCAACTAATGTAGAAAATATCATTAAAATTATTTAATTAATATTATAAATGACGAACTTATATGCGCAACAACCAGATAAATCCACGCACTCCTTGGCGACCAAATTAATATTTAAAAACAACTTTTGCTATTCAAACGTCACAATATTATATCTATTAATATGTAAAGAATTTAAAAAAAAAAACTATTTAATCAAATATTTCGCTTTCTAAAATAAAAACCTTATCCGGAACAATTTCAAAAAGTGGATTTATCTGGTTGCTGCAGCAAGCCCTTCATGATTATACTATTTCATATTAATATTTTTTATGGTTTATAATATTATAAATAACATTATTATTAGTACCTATACCTAGTTTTAAATAATTATAACTTACACTTACGATTAATACGTACTTATATGATTGTTATTTATTGAACATTATCTGAATTTTAGTAACTATATTTTGTTTCAGTTGGATAATTACAGTTTTATGAACATTAAAACCTTAAAAACGTTTATTTCAAAAATACGAAATAGAACCATCTCATACTACGCTTGCGCGTGTATAATATAAATGTAAAATTATAATATTGTTTATATTTTGAAATTTTTACCATTTTTACTGGACTAGTTATAGAAGTTCACAGATTTCAAAATTTATTTTAAATAATAATACGATTTCTTACCTGCACTGGCGGTCTAGACTATATTTATATATATATGTTGTAATACCGTTATTATTTATGACGCGTTGTTCGAGATTTGTGATCCAACGCATATATTAACTGCAGCCTACTTTGAATCGCATGTCACATTATTGTTATTATTACTATTATTATTATTTATTTATTTATTATTGTTATAGTATTATAATTACCGTCATTCTAATAATAAAAAATACGTTTTAGTTAAATATATAGTCGCCACGGCATAATATGTCGTACATACACATATTTGTAATACTATTTATAATAGTATATAATATTATAAAAATGCGATAAAATAGACATTTTGATGGGAATGGGCAAGAGAGAAGCAACATATAAAACAATGGAAAAGTTCTTTGGAGTACATACTCCCAAATGTGTAGCAATAGAAAATAAAGAAGGATAAATTATTTATGAGTAAGAACAGGTTGTAGATAGATGGAAGGAATACATAGAATCACTATAGGATGAGGAAGAACTAGTTGTTATAGATTTAGAAAGAATAAATAATATTATGCAAGATGGAGAATATGTAGAACATCCGGTATTAAGAGAAAAATTTGACAAAGCATTAAGAAACTTAAAACCAAAGAAAGCGGCAAAAATATATGAGATCCAAGTCGAACTTTGGAAGGGAGTAGTAGAAAATATAGTGAATGAATTATTTAAACTCATAAGAGATATTACCCACCGACTTTGTAAAGAGTATAATTATTCCCATACCAAAGAAGACATCAACTAAAAAGTGTGAACAATATTGAACCATCAGCTTTCTATCGCATGCCTCAAAGATTTTAAGAAAAATTATGTTTAAGAGAATGAAGAAAAATATAGAAGACATATTATTAGAGGACTAATTCGGATTTAGAAAAAATATAGGTACAAAAGAAATAATATTGGCTTTAGGTTAATAATAGTAAAAATAATACGGAATGATAAATCGACGATTATTGCCTTTGTTGACATTGAGAAGGTATTCGATAATGTTAACTGGGATATAATGTTCAAAATGCTGAAAAAAGCCGGAGTTGCAACTACGAAAAGAAAACTGTTCTATCAATAATTGTATAAAAGCAATCATAAAAATGGGAGATATTCAAAAAGAGTCTAAAATAAAGAAAAGCATTAGACGGATGTATATTGTCACCTTTAATATTTAATGATTACATTCAAGAGGCCATAGATATTTAGATATTATAAGAGATAGGACACAGCTAGAAATAAAGATAAATGGATACAGAATAAACATGCTGAGATTCGCTGACGACATTGCAATAATAGTGGAGAATGAAGCAGACCTAAAAAAGATTTTAGTAACATTGGAACAGGTGATGGAAAAGGATTTACATATGAAAACGAACGCAAAGAAGACGAAAGCCCTAGTATGTAGTAGAGACAATAACATAAGAACAAGAATAAAATTAAAGGATGATGAAACTGTAGAACAAGTAGAAGATTATATATATTGGGGTAGCACTATAAGCTCAGATAGGAAATTCAAAAAGGAAATTATAAAGCGAATATTCCAAGCTCAGGTGGTATTTAATAAGAAAATGAGTATTTTTAATTAAAAAAGCATTGACCTTAACATCAGAAAGAATCTACTAAAAACGTACATCTGGAGCATTATGTAATAGGTATGGATACGAAACATGGAATATTGCAAGAGATGAAATGAGAAGAATAGAGGCATTCGAAATTTGGTGCAACAGGAGGATAGAAAAGATTAGTTGGACTCATTAAATTACTAATGAAGAAGTTTTAGAAAGGGTATCTGAGAGGAAATCAATATGAAAGAGTATGCAGAAAAGGCGAAATGAATTAATAGGTCATATTTTAAGACATTATGGGTTGCTATTACTAATCTGTGAAGGAATAATCGATGGAAAAAATCATAGAGGAAGATCAATATTACAATATATATGTCAGATAATAGAATATCAAAAATGTAATTCATATCAAGAGTTGAAGAAGAAGGCTAGTGATAGAGAGACATGGAAGTTGCTGCAAACCAATCATTAGATTGAATACTGCAGAAGAAGATAATATTATGTATATAACGAGTAGGCACTTGATCGATTCGAAAACCGTTCTAATTTTATATAGTCTTGTGTACACACGATCGATGACTATATGATAAAAATTAATTTCAATTAATCACGGAGTGCGCTTTTGAGTGAGAGACGACGACGCGTCTCCTTGCGGGCGATTCGTTAAAGTCTCTGGGAAAATCGATGATGTCCCGTGACCGCTGCAGCCATGGGAAAATATGTATGCTTTTTATCACACGTTATAATTTCTCCGTATTTGTATTCGTTCCATAATATGTTTATGTATATATACAATATTTAATGCAATATAATAATACAATAATAATTGACATCATAATCAAATCACACGACACGTATATACATTATACGAAGTGTTTCGAAAATCGTACAACTTGAGGCGAAAACGAATTTTTTTTCTAATTTTCTCCAATATAATTTTCGGAAATTGTATTTTCCCAGTAAAATATACGTGACAATATAGAAATATTGATCCATTTTTTGTATATATATATATATATGAATACTATTAATCCTCGCACCCCCTTGTACCATGTAGGAAACAATCAGACATTATTCATTTATTTATTAATTATTTATTAGAACTATGTATGCAGGCCGAAACCCAAAATAAAAGTATTAATACAATTACTTATACAATTAATATGCTTTTATTGCATTATTATCATATAAATATAAAATATTAATGACAAATAAAATATATAAATTCAAATACTTAAATATACTTAAAAATAACAATACGTAATAGGTGAAGAAATAATAGATAGAAATGTGAATTTAATTAATAGTTAGTCGAGAAAGTACTTTAAAATGTTTTGTAAAAAATGTGTAGGAGTAGGACAGTCACTTAAATTAGATAAAAATTTAAAATAATGATAAATTCGCAGTGTGCTTTCGATCAACAAGGATACATACATTTTGTGATTTACGATAGAATATTGTAGTCATGTGGAGGACAGGGCACCTTTAGTAAATAAGCAGCAAAACGTATTAATCTGCTTTGAATTCTTTTAATCGCTAAAGAATCTGCAACTGATGAGGGAATATGTATGATAAGCGCGAAAAAATGAGGCGATGGAAGAATATGAAAGGTATCACAGTTTATGTTGCAGTAGTAACTATTAAGTTAGTATATTAAACATATATAGTGGTAACCGTGGGCCAAATTAAAAGTTTTTTCGTTTATTTTATTCACAATAGGTACCTATATAAATATGTTTAAATAAATTATATTTTCCTTACGAGTTAAATTATAAAAATAAGAATAACTTCATTGTTAACTTAACGAGTTAATTAAAATTTTCATTAATTAAACTAGTGGTAATTCGTGGTATCTAACTATATAATATAATGTATAAGATATTAGATGAATACAACGCCACATCGGAAACTATGTAGTGAAAGACTAAATTATGTTTATACCCTAAGTCCACCGTCCCATCCTCTTGAAGCCTGCACGAAATTATTATCTTGTAATTAACTTGATTTCAAATAAAAGTCTAAATCGCAAATTTCAAGTTAACCTTTAATTTAATTGTGTTAATAGAAGATCCAGATTAACCGTTGACTAGGTACATAACTTGACCTATAACTGAGTTGAGAATAATTTTCGACTCTCCGGCCAGCCTGGTAACATATACCAATAACCTAACCTTCTCTGTTCGGCTTATCACATATTGTCCGACAGTCGCCCGTATTTTGAGTGTATTGTAAATTCAAATATATTTTTTATGACTATTGAAACACCCTGTAATCTGTACAATAATATAATGTACAATATATATATGAATATTATAATGTCGTATTATTATACATATAATTTTTTTTTTTTAATGCGACAATTGTCGGGGCCGTAGACACAATCTCCGGTCGTGTGTACGTATGGAATTTTATTACAATATTTAAATGATTACAGCGCGTTTGAGGACGTTTATGTAATAACATTCCCATTTTGCCCGAGCGCATTATAATATTATAGTCGCCGCGCAGACACGTCGTAGGTGCGCGCATTCGTTTGGTGTATACAATATATACAATATATACTATATAGGTGTATAGCTAGTACCTATATATATATATATACTTGACAGCTGTGTCTGATTATTCTCGTACACATATTAATAATAATAATACCCATATATATATATACGTTTATACATATTTTTTTACTGTAGGTTTAGGTGCATTTTGTGTTGTTTTTTATATATTATTATATTATATTGTAATTGATTTTAACGCGTTCGAACCGTTTTAATACGTTTTGTTCGGTCATTCACGACTGACTGATCCACATTTTTAAAAGAAATCAAATACATATATATATATATATATATATATATATATATATATTGCGAACGATACGTCTCGTCAAATACTTTATGAAAATGTTTCCACATTATTAAATTAGGTACGCCAATATTTCATATAAATACGTGTACAATAATGTACACAAACATTAGAACGTCGAGATATTTTGAAATAAGTATACTTTAGTCTGTAATAATTTCACAATGTTTTAT
Source organism: Pemphigus obesinymphae (assembly GCA_025469235.1). Classification (NCBI taxonomy): domain Eukaryota; kingdom Metazoa; phylum Arthropoda; class Insecta; order Hemiptera; family Aphididae; genus Pemphigus; species Pemphigus obesinymphae. The sequence goes on from JAIPRL010001308.1 coordinate 68,121, forward strand.
CAATGTTAATAACTTAAATTCGGGATATCGATTCGGGAGCACATGGTGTCGCACACCGTAGATTGTATTTTTCGACCGTTTATAATAGTAGTCGTGCCTAGTCAGAATTTTCCAAGATTATAAGAATCCGGGATGGGCGAGATACTCGAAAACAAGTAATTAAATACAAGGTTGTAGATACAAGATACATTCCACTTTGTTGATAAGTGATAGTAAATACTTTTTAATTATCTCTAAATACTAGATACGTATGGAATTAGCTACTAATTTACTTAACGTTTATCAATTTTACATTTAGATTTTTGAACTCCGTAAAGTATAATACATACATCATAGGTATAGGTTATAAGTTAATGTATTAAAATATAAATAACAGTTGATACACTGAGTAAAAATAAATTCCGATCGAGATACTAGATACCTTTGAAATATCTTTCAAGATACATATCTAAGATACCATATCCCTGATAATATCCGATGTTACCGCATTAACGGGACAGTTTTTCCCAATTTATTATACGCAACTCATAGACGAATATTGTATTATAACAACAACTGCAGTTTGCACGTGCGAGTTACTTTTTTTCGCGAGACTTTGATGCCAGAACAAAATGTTACTTAGATTTTATCGAGCGTATATTAAAATATTCGGAATTTGAGTCGAAAACAAAAAAACATAGACAATGTAAATTCACATTAATTCATTGTAAGTGATTTCGAAATTTTGTTCAATTAATAATATTAAAAAAAAATCATTCCACGATAATATTATCCTATAAAATATATATGTGATACGAATATAGTTACACGTTTAACACTGTTCAGATATTATTTAAAAGAAATATTTATATCACCGTAAAAGTTTTCGACGTCCATTTTTGGAATCTAATGATACGTATTATTTATTGTTTAGCCATAAAACACGTACAACAGCTAGGGGAAGAGTTTTATTTCTAAATAAAAAATAATAAATGTACGTCCTATATATGGATGTATTTTATGATGAAAAATAATAGTTATTATAGTAAAACAAAAACGAGTGAAGAACAAATACATTTAATCCGGTGATAAATTGGTTTACTTAATATTTTCGCGGTGGAGGTCGATTAATATAATAATATTGTATATGGTATAATACTGGAAGGCTGCCGAAAAAACAAAAAAGATAAAGAATTAACTTCAATTTTATGACAAGGTTAATCCTCTTAAATATCGATTATCAAAGTCCCCGGAAAACGTTTCTCAAGGCGTATATTATCGCAGTCTGGTCGAGATATCCAAATCAAACAAAGCGTGTTAACATCGTTTAACCATTTAGAGTACTAGATAATAATTTATTCCTCATACTATACCTACTTCATCCGCACACTAATTCGTAGTTTGGTCGTTACGAAAAGTGATCAAAACACTCGATGCACTAAAATAACTCTCGTTCAATGTATCGTGTATACATGGTACGTATACGGAAATAATTATATCATTATAATTTATTAATGGATTCAAAGATGCTTGGTCGGGAAAAAAAGAAAAAGCGAAAACGAAAAGTCAAATACATCGCATTTAGACAGATATATAATTATGATTCACGTCCTATGTAGAAATTCGATATCAACGAGAGCGTGGGAATGCCAAAACAAAATATTATAAGTAGCGTGAGTTGTACCCGTTTTTCGAATTCGTTTCTGTATTTATAGAACGTCGTTTTTCTTTTCGGTCGGTATATTTTTAGCACTCTCTGGGCCCACGATGAATAATAATAATGTTATATAGAAATATTGTCAAGTTTATACGGACATCTATCTAGGTATATGGCTCGCAGTCGATTCGTATATTATATGCTTTTCGTTTTGCAGAAAACGATCTCGGCTAACGGTAAAAATGGCGTATATGGCAATAAATAATAATATATTCGTCCGAGAAGGTTAATATGATATCTGCGCGTATTCGAACCGTGTGTTTTACTTTATACGACAGACTGAGGACCACGTGTTTTAATGATGCGACTATAACGTATCACTAGTATATTTTACCGAAACGCCTATAAATTAAAATAATATATACTTACAACTATATATTATATAGAAAGTTGTTCGTTATATATATAATTTTTTTTCTTTTAACAGAAAAAACAAAACATTTTTCTCAAAATTTCAAAATTGGTACGATACCGCCTATCTTAGGGGACGTATTGAAAACATCTTCGATGCCTCAAGGTACTATTATTCTAGTGCTCTGCTTTCATAGTTCCGTAGAAATTACTTTACCGTAGCTGAAAATTGGGAGAAACTCCCTCAAAACAAGTCATATATTTTCCTTTCCAATTTAGATTTATATTTAATATGAGTAGGTATATAAAAATAGTAGCTCCACAAAAAATTCTATCTGATTTTCACCTATGGCCCGCCCAATTGAAAGACAAAAAGATATATTTCTATATGTTTTTATTGTATTTCAAGTATTGTTAGAATCAGCATAATATATTATCCTTATTCGGTAAAAGTTCCAGATATCCTAGGACCACGTTCTCAAAGACTAAGATTATTATTATAGTTATGTAGAAAAATAGCATTTGCTTTGAAAAAGTTTTTTTATTTTACTGGTCATGTTCCCCTCTGAACGAATTTCTGGAAATTCCCATGTCCCTATTATAGAATTTCTCGTATTATGTTGTAGGTATATTATTTTACTCGATCTTGACCCATAATATGAAATTTTCTTCTACATCCTTGTTATTTTTACCAATTATTTGGGACCGACCACTTTAGTCTCATCAACTTCGCCTCTCTAAGTGGTCAGCTATGTCTTTTATTTACATACCTACCAGTGATCTCCTTGTCATTCTCATTTACCTATTTTATTGCACCATCCTCCATGTTACCATACTGCTTCATTGTCGTATTCCATGATATGAATGCCCTTGTACCACCTTAGTATATAATCTCTACTTTAGAGACAAAACTTCATAAATATTAATCCATTATATTGTCCTCTCTGGTATAGTTACTTTCCTTATGTCTGTCATATTAATATTCTTCTTTCAGTTATATTCGTTTATTTTTAGTTCTATTTTCGTAGTCACTGTAATCCAACGATGTAGCTGACCTTACTGTCACTTTCCTATAGAGAATTGGCTGTTAAATCTTAATTATAATTGCAGATATTCTCTTATCACATTTTACAATTTTTTCCATTTCACATTTTACCTTAAATTTTGTTCTTAACCCGTGAAGTATAAGCAGGTAAATTAATATCAGTAAATATATTGCTCAATACTTATAACCCTCTCCCCAATATGTTTTTTTTTAATATATGTCTACATACGTATATATGTATATACAGAAGTACTTGTATTGGTATATATTCGTATAAACTTGTGTGCAAGTGTTTGTCTGTGTGTGTATGATTATGTACTTCCCGCGCGTTTAGTGTTGACCATTTTAGGAGAGACCCGCGGCGGACACACGCAGTATACATACTGCACAGACACACACACACACACACATATATATTATATACAAATACATAAACGAAAATATATATAAAAGTATACATATACACATATATATATATATATATATATATATGCACACACGCTGCAGTTTGGTGGGCGTCCGGATAGTCATCGACGATATCCTAGCTAGTCATACAGTGGTGGTAAGGAGAAGAAAAATAATCGTTTCCACGCCGGTTTCCGCATCGCTCTGTATATACGCGTACAAGCGAACCCGACTATAGTGCACGTATAGTCCTACTGGATCGTGTGGTGCGTATACATACAGGGTGGTGGAAGTAGCTATCTCGGTGGGGACGGTGAACTCTCACTGCCGGGGCCGCCGAAGAGTGTCACGCCCGTTGCACCGCCGACGGACCGACCAGGCGCGCACGAGATCAGCCAGTACGCGAAATACGTTCGACCGGATCGGCGGGCGGCGACGACGACGACGTGAGAAATTTTATTTTTTTTCGAAAAATTATAATATATTTACACGTGCGCGAATTTTCGAGCCACCGACGAGAACACGGCATAATCCATACATATTATACCGATTGTACACTGCACGCATGTTCGAATATAGTCGGTAGGAATCAGGACGACACGCGTAATATAATATAACGTTTCGCTCGTTTAAATCGAACCCCCTACCCCCGTCTTCTCCGGAAAATTTTCTATAGATTTTTCGTTTTCAGTGCGATTTAAACGAAAATTTTATAACGCGAGTTGACGAATTTCGCGTCCGGTCGAATTATTATCAAATTTAAAATTTTTCAATATTACCCTTAGGCGTTACACTCGGCGATTTGTTTTGTATTTTCTCGAATATATACAACGGCAATCTGCACGAGACGATAGCGGTCCAATTTTCAAACTAAATTGGGTATGTGTTATATTATATTATATTACTATTATACTATATTAGTACCTATATTTCTATTGCATTGTGTTCCATATCATATTAATATCGTTATTAAAATGATATATATAGGTACGTCATTGTCATCGTTTTTATAACGGTTATTCGTTTTGATACGGATACCGTATATGTAGCGATTTCTATGCGAGAGACACCATATATATTTCGTAATGGCCCATTACGAAACGCCATTTTTAAGATGTAGATACATTTTAAGCTAAAAGGTCCATTTCAATAGAAAACTAAAAGTATATATATATATATACTATATAGGCCCTGTAGTTGATACTTTTGCCCATATTAAAAATATTTTCCAGAATAATTTCAAAATAACACGATATTACCACATCATATATTGTCGTGAGACAATCAGAACTTATGTACCGAAAGACGCATTCTGAAGATTTTTTTTTTTTTGTAATTCCACACCGTTTGCAGTCGATGATCCGTTGGTCGATGACCGTCGGCCGTACACCAGACACTTGCGCGCGTTTATATAGATTGACGCGACGATCCAAATTTGGAAGTAGTTTATATAAATGATATCAGTTACGTTATCGTGACAAACAATGACGGGTAAACTCGTATTAGGTACTTAAGTTTTTTCAACTAAAAAAAAATTGACAGTCCTAACATTCTTAAACGTTCACTATGTTATTATATTGAAACATAAATATATGACTTGGGAGTTGAGATAAACACAAACTCGCATAATAAATTTAAAAATCCTCTATGAACTTTTTAGTTTCACAAGGGTTTCGATAAAACCCGAGTCTAAACTCCAAATTGAAAATATAAAGCGATTTAAATGTTCAAAATAATAATTTGTTAGTAGGTATTTATATATTATAAGAAAGATTGTGAAGATTTGATTAAAGTATTATTGATTTAGTCAATTCCGGTTTTGATAATAATTGTATTATGGTATTCACATCATTTATGTATACCTATATTTATATTTGCATCCATACTTATATTATAATTGTGTATATTATTAGTAAGCAAATCCGTTGGTTTTATAAATATTTTATTCGAATAAATAATACTGAAAATAAATACATAATGAAAGACCCAGTGCGTTAACTATATATACATATATAAATAGTATTACAAATATTTTTTTTTATTATACAGTATTTACAAAATGATAAAATCTCAATAACATTGCAGTCGTCCAAATATGTTTTCTTACCTTCATATTTTTTATAGTCTAACAGTCATATATATATACGTTAAAACACAAGTATAAAATAATGTTGTCGTATTTTTGAGAGTATATATAAGGGTGATATATCTCTGTTCTAAACTTTTGTTTACTTTTTATCAATTATATTTCCCACGTTATTCGAATTTTAATTTTGACGTATTATTTAGAAATATATACATTATAATTTCGTATGTAATTGTAATATCAATACAAAATAAACAGTTTGAAAATAATTTAAATGAATGTGTTAGCTGTATACAGCTATCTAGTATATAATATACAGTTATACCAAATGTATTACCGATATTACAGTATTACCGATTACGAGAATACATTAAATATTAATTTACATTAAATTATTAAATTTGAATACATAATAAAGACTGATCATGTTAATGAGAATGATATTATAGAAATATTTTCAATAATTCGGTTGAATTTTAATTTATGAAAATTAATATTCGATTGGTTTTAAATTAAATCATGTAGAAGTAATATATATTATATTATTTTCAAAATCAATTTTCTCGCTTTAATAAAATTGTAAATATGCAACTGTAAAACAATATACTATATAGGTATATTAATATATAACCTTCAACAATTTCTGCAAAATACATTACTGACTTTATTTTCAATATACTTTCTTATATTTAAAATCAGTATAAAGAAAACTGAAAAATATATAGGTACATAATATATATGACACATATATTCAAAATGAAATATATCCAAAAACAAAAATCCTTAAATATAATAAATAAATAAATCTTAATATAATCAATAATACATTTATTCTTAATTATCTGAGTATATTTTTTAAAAAATTCAACGCAAAAGTCACTTTTACAAAATGTATATCAATAAATCTAAGTCGAACTACTGATATTAGATATTTATTTAGATTTTCCTCAACCGTATAGCCAGATGAGTAATACAGTGCTATATAGTATATTGGCAATGGTCAGTTCGAATTTTTGTATACTGCAGACTGCAAGATCTGGGATCCACGGAAACATCGTTAAGTCTCGGTCGGTCGCCCAGAAATCGTATATAAAATAACATTCCTATCGTCGCGCAAAAAAAATCGTCGATGTATCTTTGGTAGTATGAAAAAAAAACAACCGACACGTGGGTTTTTGAACAAGACAAACAACATCCAGTATTTTATGGTCATGATAAATTTCGTAATACGATACAATATATAAGTATAATATATATACACATAGGTACCACGTAAAATGTTCATTTTAGGAATTTAATTAGATCGAGAAAAATGATCAAAAACATATTATGTCGAATAACACCAGGTTACATTTTGTGAATATCAACTAGTTTTTAGTCCGTTTTCGATGTCAATTTATCAACCAATTTATTTATCATACTATAACTAAAATTACCTACTAGCTAATTTTTTTTTAATATTCATCAATAATTGAAAATAGGAGCAGTTACATAAAAAAAATTTGCCCTGTTGTATAAATATGACATGATAAATTTATCAAATTTTTAATCCGACTCAATTAACACAACTAAAATTAAAAAGTAAAAAAATTGTACATTTTTGGTAGCTAATATCCTTCTAGATCTACTAGTTGAGATTTTTATTCAAAAAAATTTTAATTGGTGGCCCGTTCAAGTTAATCGCTACTTAAAAGTGGATCGTTACCCATTAGGCTGAAAACCGGCCCGTGGTTTTAGAAGACGCTCAGTGTGTATATTTTGACACAGAAAATATACTTTAAAATATAAGGATGGACAAAGTTAATGATAAAATGAATTTACTAAAGTCAATTTAATACGAGCATTTTTATAAATAGTTAAGAGTTAAATGTTAAATGCTAAATAATAACTCGCCGAACTTAAGGTCAAGAAGATTACCCTTAACTTAAAATAGTTTGTGAAAAATATGATTTTCTGTTCATTACGTATACCTACCTATATATTTTATACAATAAACGCAATATATTTTTCATAACAACACAATAATGGTTGATTAAAGACGAAAACGATAGAATAATATTAGGTAGTTAAATTAAACATTTTTCAATGTATTTTCTACGTAATAAAATGTCAATCTTAACAGTGATTATAAGGATTAGCGATCTATCTGAATTGTTTGCTTGGAAGGAACAAAAATAAAACTATACAGTTACATTAATTTACCTACGCGCCGATTTTTTTTTAACGATCATTTTAAACAGTACACCAAAATGTAACTATTCAGGTTAAAACGTTTATAACGATAACTCAACTTTGACATATTATAATAATATTAACTATATATAGTAGTTAACAATGTCCATTCTTGTCAAACAATATTACTTGTTTATACATAGTGCTTTGCGAAACGAATAGTAATATTTTGTTTCAATTTTGTCAAAATGGCCTGAATTCAATAAAATTACATCGTGTTTTCCAAATAACACTATATATATATATAGTAGACGTGCTACTGGAACGGAGATGGTCGTGTATCGTCGACCTATATCGACCATATATATATATTTTTTAATAATATATGACGTGTATATTATAATATATATATATAATATGTATATGTATATGAAAACATAATATCAACACCGGCCATATGGTTAAACGTAACGTGTGACAACAACAAAATAAAAAATAAACTGTCTGTCTTCTAATTGTTCGGTGTATTATTATTATATTGTTTCGATAATTTTTTTATTTTTTTATTTTTTTTTCCATTGTCGATGGTTGTCTCCGCGTGAACCCACGCCGCCGCGTCCATTTCGGAAGTGCAGGTATTTCCATCGCCCGGGTGTAGGTTGACGTTCGTACATATTAAAAAAAAAAAAAAAAAAAAAAAAATAGAAAACTTGCGTAACGCATCACACGTTATTTTTTTGTACGATATTCCTTTGTCACGGGGTTTTTTTTTTTTTCCCCCGAAACTTTTGCTCTCCATAATATTGTTTTATTGTAATAATTATATTATACGGTCTTCTGTACAGCTGGATGTTTCGGGTCATTATTGTCTGTATTTTTTTCCGACTCTAAAACGCCGGGGGACGTACACAATAGGTACCTATCGCGAAAGCTATACTACGTAATCAGAAAAACCAAACAGAGAGCCCGGGAAAATCCATATAGTGGCGAATCGTAATTTGGAAACGACGGAAAACCCCATATAGTGATTCAAACGATGTCATTATCGTTGACAGAATTGGTCACGGTATAGTAGATACCCGAGTACGTCTAGATATACCTATACTTTTAATGCGTGCGTAGGTAGATATACGTAGACAGTTGTAGTCAGTATAATATTGACAAAATACGAAATCGGATCGAAATCTATGTAAAAATTGTATCCACTGTACATAACATATTCTAAAAAGATCGATATCTGTTTCTGGAATGATAGTGTATTTATGTTTTGATCGATAAAAGGAAATTGAAAATATTACGGTTACGTGAAACCTAAATATCATATTGGCTATAAAGAATCAACCCATAATATCGAGTGTCATAACATGTGTCGAATTTTATTCATATTTATGATATTTTTGTTTTGAGTTGTTTGAATTGAATATTAAAAATAATTTTTTTCTTTAAGTATCGCAAATTTTTAGACGCGTTAATATTAATGATAATACAGAGTATTACCAATAAATAATATCTTAATTATCCAAGAATGTCAAGTTTTTCAAAATAGGAATTTAATTTTTTCAAATTCTATATTCGATCAATACCCACCTAATTATATTCAACCCCCAAGAACCAATAAATAAATCATTTTATCGATTATTTTGTGTTTTTTCTTTCGAAAACTCATAAAAAACTACTTATAGCAGAATATTATATAGGTACTTACTATATAAACACCTAATTCCGTCCGTATACGTTCCTATTATAAAGCGCGATACAATAACAGTCTTTTTGTATAATACGATTTTCGCAGAATCCGAGAATATTGCGATTTTTGTTTCGGTTTATTTTTAATGTAACTCGCGAAGCCGTTACGGTTTACTTTTTACGTTATTGACGAGAAAGCGTTAAAAAAAAATATTACGTATCATTTCGTGAACTATTCGGGCCCACAAGACGTCACAAAAATATAGATGACGAATTTTACGAAGGACGTATTTGCTACAGTGACTTCGATAGCTGATATAACCCTGAACCGTCCAATAAATGCGCGGTGACCATATTTTTCTATCAATTATTATCTCGATCGTCTCGCCTCGAGAAAACTGCACGGATTCGCGATATTATTAGGTAGGTACATATTTTTTTCCTTCCAAGGACATATGTTATACATTATAGTCTTTCTGTGTGGTGATTTCATATCATAAATAAGGGGGTGGAAATACTACCTAACGAGTGTCGTAACTGCATATATAACCATTTTTTTAATCACTACATGGACTATTACTCTATTTGGTTAAGTTTTAACTAAACTATCATATTATTATCACATTAAAAATAAAAACATACATTTTTAACATTTTAGTGATATATGTAAAATAGTTTATATACATACTCTGTGGAAGCTTTGAATTTCCAGGCATATTTTATGAGGAATTATTACGAAATAACCCTTTTTTTGGGGAGGGGTGGGGGTATTTTTTCTCAGCGCGTTTATCGAAAAAGTCGAAAATCCAATAAAGATCGCCTCAATAAGAAAGTATCATCCTGATCAATTTTATCCTACTAGAAAATAGGCACACAAGTAACGATTGGATAAATATTTTCGTCAGTTGTTTTCAGTAAAAAAATAATATTGTAAGACTATCTCCGTTACTCTGCTAAAGATCTATAATATGAGGAAATTAAAATGATTTTTTAAAAGACTTTATAGTTTTGTTTTGTTTATTTTTAAACGTTTTACATAATATGTAATTATAATATTATGCTTTATTATATATGAGCAATATAATATTTAGGTAGGTATCTTCCCTTCAGACTCCAGAGACCAGGATAAATAACTTATAGCTTCAGTTATTGCATTTTTACCAATACGATTATACATTTTTCATATTGAAATCCAAAATATAGTTAATATTACAATATAATAAGAGCAATGAGGTTAGATAAATCGTCTGATTTCGATGTCAATTTTTGTCGACTTTCAATAACTTCGTAGAGGTCATACGTGATCAACTAAAATCATCAACTTTGTTTGAAATTTTAGTACAAATCTAGTCGTTGGAGTCGAGGTGAGTATATTGTAATATTCGTTTATTTTTAAAACGTATTTTTCTTTAAACATCCAAATTCGTGTGGTAATAATGTACTGTTTCTTTTTTTAAGATCTAACATTTATAGGTACCTATAATTAATACATTTCTGATTGTAATACAAATGTCTATTTGTATCGTTTTTAATGTCAAAGAAATGATACAGTTATGTTTGCATATAATGCATTATGCAGTAGCATTGATTATATATATTATATTATAATATATAATCAATGGTAGTAGGTATACCTGCGTGACCAACTATATATATTATATAGTATACAAACTGAAAATATCAGTATATAGTGTACCTACCCGGAAATTCAACTAATAATAATTAGATGCTCTAAATATTCGACGCCACTTCATGGATAAAAAAATGTTGCATTTGTCGAAATGAGTTATATCACACTAATTGTGACGAACAATACCTATTATTTAACCACAACATACACGAGGCACGGAGGTAATACGATATTAAAATGTGCTGTACAATACTTTCCCTGCTGCATATATTATTATGTGTATATAAACGTTTCACTAGTCGAGGTACACCCGCACAAGTCCCAGGACATCCACTAAACAGTATTTTTCCACCCACGTGTCGCAGCTGTAGAGCCCATACCTACGTGTGAGATTGCCATCTCGTATGAAACACGGCCTGGGGACTTGCACGAGCCATTCGGAATGCATATGCACGTCGTATATTGTGTTTATAAAGTTTCCACCACTAGTGTATATATAGATACCACGGGGCTGGTATATACCGCACGTGGTATTGAACGCAGGCTGTATCATCAGAGACATATATTTTTCAAGATGAAAATATAATTCAGTGAGAAAATTTAGTACATATATTTACATTTTGAATTTTAATTAGTAATGTTATGATTTTCATACTTGAACGCGGTATTATTTTCAATCCGATGAAAATCCGTATATTTAACTATTAACTTTTACTCTCTGTATTTGTACTAATTTGTACTTACCGGATCGTTTCTTAAATGACAGAGTATTATTTTTAGTTGACGAGTCTGGACTTAGACATTCGTAGTTATATAGTATATATTTAATAAGTAAAATTTAACGAATTATAATACTTCATTAAAGTATATTTTTAATAACAATAATTGTTATAAATAAAATAGAATAGGTTATAATTCAAGGTTATTATCACAATTTATTGTACTCACTACTTTCCTAATCGTTTAAAATCACGAAATATAATTTAGAAATTAGTTTTCCTGTAATTAAGATTTAAAGTAAGTAGGTTCCTAGTATTTCTACAGTTATTTTACGATTTCGGGTTACCGTATAATTATGTGAATTTTTTTAACCTATATTATATCCTATAGAGAAAGATAGAGAGAGAGAGAGAGAGAGAGAGCTGTTTCCAATATCGATTTTTTGAAAATACAGAGAAGAAAATTGAAAATGAAGAATTGTAAAAATGTGATGAAATTTTCCTGCCGAGTTACATAACTGGAACGAATATTTTTGTGAAACGTCCTTTACGTATTTCATAGAACCATTGGACCGATCTTCTTAGCGTATACCGCGATTCAATGGACCGCTCGCGTGCGCAGTGAGTCATGTATACGTATGTGTGTACATATTATTTGTGTAATTATGCGTTTGTGTGTGTATATATTGTGTATAGATGTGCGTGTATAGTTGTGTGTACTGCAGTGTATATATGTGCGTTTGTATGCGACGCGTCATCGCCGTTAATGACCTCTGCAACGCACAAGTTCAACGTATGAATGCAAATTTACTCCGTTTCTGTTATTATTATTATTATTATTATTATTATTATTGTTATTATTATTATTATTATTATTATTATTGTTATTATTCTCGCGATACGGTTCTCATGTTATAATGGACTTTTGTATATTGTAATATGTAATTCCATCGTTGAATTTGATTATCGCATACATTATAAATTATCACCATGTGTATACTATTTGGCGATGATGTCTTCACTCGGCCGAGACGTTTATTTTGCCGCTCAAATAAACTATAATTTATGCATACAATAATAATAATTCGTGCAGTTATTTGTACGTTATACTGTACATCCGATAATAATCACGAGGAAACTGGAATTATAACGTTATTTAGCTATTGCACGCGAATCGGCGCGGTTTTCAATTTTGCGTTCCGCCGACATTTCAGTAGTCCGTTCGCAACCGTCAATACTCAATAATAATAATTTGTGCGTTCAGCTGCGGGGCTACTACACTGCTATATTGTAATAGACGTAAAACAGTCATCGGTACGATGAAACAAGAAAAAAAAAAAAAGCACCTAGCTATATTATCTGGTACAGTAATATATAAGTATATAGGTAATATATAGGTACCTAATGTTATGCGGAGAGAAACATCGAAATCAGTCGTTTTAAACGATAATAATTGTTTATTGATTATCGTGATTATGTGGTTTATGCGAACACACATTTTGATGCCGTCGATTTTTCTTTACATTGTATACCTAACACACGATTTTTACATTTCAAAATCGATGTAATTATTATACCGTTATTGAATCGTTGTTATCAAATGCATAAAGGGAGAAAACTCTCAAGTCGCTATTTATAACGGGTTGACATAAAAGACGCCCGATATTTGAACATGACTATTGAATATAGGTGTACCTACCTGGCAACATATATATCGTGTAAGTGAATAAGTTGGGTACACATAATTTATCGTTCAAATATACAAATATATAAAAATTAATTCAGACTTATAAAGTAGTTTGAATACTTTTTAAGCGCTATAGTCCAGTATTATCTAATTGCTCGAACTTGTACATTTTTTCAGGTCAAATAAACGGTTTTTTCAGTGTGTGAAAGCATTTATAAAAATAACGTTAAACGTGTCAAAAAACGATTGAAATACATACTTAATGAAAAACGTAAAATTCTGCAAAACACAACGATCAACGGAAAGAATTTTAAAACGTTTAAATTGTCAAAACATTAGACAGTTAAAATTCGTTAACATTTAAATTTTAATAACGTAAATACTAAAAATTCAATAACGTTCAAATAATTGTCATAATGTTAAACGATAAAAATATTTTGATTCGAGCCCCAGTTTTTCCCATCAATATTATTTACTAAAATAATATTAATAACTGATTGAAATTCAAACGTTTATTTTGATATAACAATAATGGATAGAATATATTATATAATATTAAGAAGTAAGAATACAATATAAAATAATTGATTTTTAATGGATGGATTAAGTATTGAGTTTTTAAAATATAAGTAGGTATTTAAATACCTAGGAAGCATTTGAATAGAAGTTTAAATAAATAATTTTCTAATATAATATATTTTTAAAAACCGTATATAATTTATTTATGCTAAATGTACTTAATTATATATTATTACTATGTAAGTCCTTAAATTAAAATAATTTTGGGACTGATCTACAACAATTTGTTATAATAATATGTTAATTGAATTAAAATTTCGCAACACAACTTTAGTAGATAGTGTACATACCTATGGGCTATATTTTCATTATTTTAATTGAATTTAATTGAAAGTAACAAAATCCATACGTGTTTTAACGTTAAACGTATCTACAAATATACACTAAAGATTTTAAGGAATGATTTCTTGAATTAATTCCCTTTTTGAGATAGAATAGTTTATGAACATAATTCATTACTTTTTTTTCAAAGAAATAGGAATAAGTGCAGAATTATTTTTTATATTTCTTTAAAATTTAGGAATGAAGAGTATGTCAATGCCGTAATTATTTAATCGGAATAGATTTTAGTTTAAGGTTGAATAGATGCATAAAAATACTAAATAGTAGGTACCTAGTTAGTAGTTACATACATTATAGTTATATATTTGATCTTTTCTGTATTTAAGGCTCGAGTGACTAAATCAGAAAATAATTATTTTGTGAAGGAACAAGGATATTTATTTTTTAAATCTGAAGCGGTCAGTTTCAATGTTAGCTCCTTTTTATATAATCAAAGATCGAAAAGGGGAAACGGATTCATATTTAAAATGAACAAGCAGGAGCAGGCGTATACTTAAAACACAATAAAAATCACAGTAGATAAATATACCTATATATATATATTTATATATAGCCATATAGGTACATACATAATATTTAAACGAGCTTTCAATACATCAATGATTCGTTTTAATACAAAACAGTACTTAATATGAACCCATATTTCGGATGACCGGGGTTGGTCAAAATCCTTGTAAAAATTATTTATTCATAATCATAATAATCCGATATCGGAATACTTTTGAGATTGGTTTTTAAAAACCAAACATTTGAAATCATACCGTGGACCCATGGACATCAAACATTCGGCTCCACTCGAGAGAATAATTTTAGGTACCTAAATATTACACTTAAGGTTGCACGCGCGTTATATTATGTGACTAGTTTTTCGAGTAAATCCTAATATATTAGTTATATATTAAGTTCTCCATTCTATAAACTTGAGTACCTACTTTATAAAGTGTATTTCGTACATATAATAGTGCACATTATACTCGTATACAATTTCGCGGCGATCAAACACTTATTGTGTCAATATTATTATTATTATTATTATCATAACAAAGAATATCGATCCGAAAAAAAAACCATAACTGTATTGATAATATACTCTGTAATATGTGCGACAATGTCTCGATGACGATACGAGACCTTAGAAACTAGGTCAGTGTGTCTGTTGGCGTTCGCATATTATGTTATTATACGCATAATATATTACGAATTTGTCGTTATATATTTTCTTGTCTTATTATAATAATAACGATTGTAAGCCCAATATATGCCTACGCCTAATAACCCGACACACCGTCGCTATATCGGGACTTGTATACTTATAATATTATGTCCCTTCTCTTGGCCGTGTTGTTTATATACTGATATTAATTATAATAATATTGCTTAAAGACTTAAATACCTGCACATTACATATTATTATATTGAATTGTATGCATGTCGAGCATGTAAAGTATATGTACCCAATAATATAATATTCTGTCAAGTGAAGTTTGTTGACAGACAAGACATTCATTTATCGCCGTTTTTTTTTTTCAATAAAAAGAATTTCTCCGTTACAATATTACACCTATACAAACGAACTGGTTTCAAAAGCCTATTACAGAGCTTTTTCCAAAACTAATTTCGCTTTCGTCATCATTCCTACATAAAATGGATACTCTCGTCCATCACACAGCCAATACAATTTATCATCAATAATCATGATACCATATGTAATGGCAACCTTAGCCCGAAACAAATGTTCAAATTTAATTGAATTTAACTCCGAATGTTAAAAAGAAAAAATAGGAATTTGTTACTGCTTCGTTAAAAATAATGGATTTATTGTTCCATCGTTTCTTTCGTTAGACTTCGAAAAAGGAACTATTTCCAGAAATCGTTCCTTTTTGGCACACTTTCCTAGTAGGTATAATAACTAAATAATGTCTAATATATATATATATACAATATATATAGTCTCAGAGCCATCAACAGATATTTAAATACATTTAGATATTATATTATTATTATATAATATATACATACTTTATGTGTTTATACCTGCCAAATGGTTGTATTTTATAGTTTTATAGCTCAGTAAATCGTCGTAGGAAGTATTGGGTATATACCTAGGTAATTTATATACAGTGTGATAAAATATTGAACTGTAACCTATCCATGTATAGGCCGAGATAGATATTATACCTACTATAATTTACTTATTCTGTATTATATACAAAGAGACATATATTTGTATGACTTACAGTGAAATTTTCCATTCAACGAATATAATGTATTTATTGAATATCATCTGATTTTGGAAAAATTTAAGTACCTACTATTAAAAAACTGAGTGCTGAAAAATTATTTTATTTAATAATATTTAATGTTAATATTGTTAGAAGGCTGGGTAAGTTACTTAAAAAAAAAACTATATAAGTGGCTAATAGTTTATGTTAAATTAGTTAAAAATAAATGTGAACTAAATTAAATTAAAAAATACTTTTTAATTACTGTAAAAAGTAACTGAGTTAAATTAAAAATTTATTTAAAAATAAATAACTTGAGTTATTAGTTAAAACTTAATACTGTTATATTTTACTGAAAAAATATTTGTAGAGTATTAATAAAATTACTTTTTTTATTTAAACTTCTGTATTAATATTATTGATAAGAAATAATAACACATTAGAAGACACGGTGACGAAGTAAAATATTATCACAATAGAATATTAAGAAAAACAAAAAAAAAAAAAATGCATAAAAATAATAAAAATATCAAAAAATAATTACCTATATAAAATAACTTTTCTATTTAACTTTACTTAATAAAAAAAAAAACTCGTTCAGTTAAAAGGTATTTAAAAATATAACTTATAATTAAACTTTTAAACACGTCACTGTCCAGCCTTGCCTATTTATTATATTATTGCATTGTAATAATTCAATATGTTTAAATGTTAATTTTTCGTAAAGATAAGTTATTTATTTATTTAGTGGTTTTGGATTGGTTAGTGCTAAAATAAACACCTACTCGTCGGGATCCCATTATTCCTCCTCCTCATAAACGTATACATATAGGTATACATATATGCGTAGTATTTTTTTGTTTTAGATCCAGCCGAAAAACAATACATTCCTTATAATATGAATAATATGAATAAGTAATAAGTGCGTTTAAGAATAAACGTAAAATTGTATTGAAAATGATAAAAATCGGTTAATTAAATAGAAAATTAAACAAAATTAAAGTATTGAATGTAATTTAACTACCTACCTATAAATTAACGAGTTATTTTTATTATTATTTTATTTTTTTTCGTATACCTAAAATACAATAATTAACACTGATGTGACGAAATGAATTTCGGTGTACTCGTTCGTCGTGACGAAAAAGGAAGAATTATATCTACCTACGTGGTTAGGCTTTTCTATAATATAATTATACACGAATACGGCCGAAAGGGAATTGCGATCACAAAAATTTTCCGACGATCGTCAAAGGTCGTTTAAAATACAATAAAATGTCGGTCTCCCGCATGGCAATTTGTTCGAGTAACCCTCTGTATATTATGTATAGGTGGTATATATATTGGAACAAGTGCAACTCGACTACTTCGCAAGCTTTGCTTTTATTATATTAGGTAGGTACGTATATTATACAGTATACGCGTATATGGCCACTCGTGTTTCGCCCTTGAGATGGAAATAGGTTTTCCAAAATCAATTTCGTACTCTCAAAATAGTTTTCGGTTTCCTATATATACATATATATTTTAATATATATCATTATATATTATTGTTATTCGCATTCAATGTCAGACCGTATTATACATCGAACTCTCCACATAACATAATACGACGTTCGCCAATTATAAAACGACAAAGACATATTATATATGCGTACGCTATACACACCATTATATTATATGTTATATATTGTCCAGAATAGTACTATAATATACGCAATTGCATGTACCTACTCGTATATATCGTTTATATTGCTTTTGTTTCGCGTGACTATTATTTCTTAATAAATTAATATATATATATATATATATATATATATATTGTGTGTCTCGGATTCGTTTTAAAATAATATGAATTTCGCACGAATTATAATAATCTATCCGTACGGTATCTATACCGCATTTCCTTATTCGACTGTAGCAGTAGAATATATTTATATATATTGTAAACGATATATTCTGTTTTTAAAGTGCATAATATAATGCGTTTCGTTGTAGGTACTATATTTGTGCAAATGACGTATGTATAGATAAAAATACACAAAAACAATGTACCTGTATAATTTCATCGACATTAACATTATTTAAAAATATCTATAAATTCGTTCGTATACATACATTTAGCGGAGGATTACATTAAAAAATTATATTTTTATTCCGAGTCAATATATATATATTATAATAGGATGTATAGTTTGATACTAATGAATAGGTGCTTTTAGACAAAGCTCATCGTCATTTATTACATTAGGCGTTAACGGAGTTTCTTAATTCCAAAATATTGTCCAGAAAAACAAACCAACCATAAATACGGATATGGAGTTTACGATACACAATTTGTTTTTAACAGAGAATACGAAAAATATTTGACTTGGGACAAGTGACTAGTTGTATTACAGGTCGAAAAATTCGATAGCTAGGACTTTGAATGATGACCGCGGGGGAAGGGTCTGCCTGGATAACTCATAAAAAGATGGGATTAATGGAGTAGAGAATGATTTAAGAACGTTGGATCATGTAAATTATAGGAAAGATATATAGTACAGAATAAAGACAAGTGTCAATATATGGGTTTGGCGGCTACAACTCATAGAACAAGTAAATATACCAGAAGAAGAAAATAATAAGACATTTTGTGATGGACGATTACACATTTACACTGCCGTTAAAATTATTTTACATTTCAAAACGTTAACTCTAGAAAAATATACTACACTGATTTTAAGTATATCTTTGATAATATTTTCAGATACAATAACGTTTTATCTTGAGAATCGAAAAGAATCGTTGTGACACATCCCTAAAAAAAATTGCTTCAAACCGACTTGCACAATTATTTGTATGTCGTTTTAGTCAGGGAGTCAAAACGGGTTTGAACCCAGGGTGAAAACCCGTGTAACCCGCAAAATATTAAAACCGTGTTAAAGCCGAAACCCGTAACCCTGAAAAAGTGATACACGTTTTTTAAACCCGTACCCGGAACCCGGAAAAAATTTAAACCGTTTTTTGACCACGTATTCCTAATCCGGCAAAAACGGGAAACGTTTTTAAATGCGTAACTGAATTTTTTTTGAAAATTTGGACAACGTAAATCGAGTGAAAATAATAAAATACTGAAATAAAATATAAAAATAAATATTCAATATTAAATA
>JAIPRL010001309.1:0-22186 GCA_025469235.1 Pemphigus obesinymphae
TTTCAAGTCTTTATTTTCGGAATTATGAAGAAATGAAAATTCCCGATTTGACGAAACCGTAAATTTACCGTTTTTTCATCAATTCTTGGTAGTCTTTCCTTACGCATTAAAAAACTATTGAGAAAATTGCAAAATGACCTCTCTAAAGTACCAACTAGATGAAATTTGCTACCGGAATCCATGTAAGCTTGTTTAGATCGGAGCACTCCTTCTGGTAGTAAATTTGTTAACAGAGAAAAAAAAAATAAATAAATAAATAAACATCATTGTAAAACCACTAGCTCCCTCGCTACGCTCAGAATCTAAAATGTTATTATAATATAACACACAACAAATTAATAACTCAAAATCTTTGTTTATTAAATACTAACAATTTTTAATTTGCATGTTTGTTATTTACATAGGTTTATTATTTAAAAAAATCGACAAAGACGATTCATTATCTTAAATTAAAATGGAACCATTTCTTGTAAAATTGTATTTTGAATATATGCTTCCAGAAATATTAAATCCAAAATTAATTGATAGAAATAAAATAATTGTACAGAAATTTAACAAATAATATTTAAACTTGTAAGTAAACTATGTAATAAGTATACAAGTGTACAGACGTGCACATTATTTTATTTTACTTTTCAAGGTATAAGTTGTTCGAAACTGTTGGATATGGTACTCGCAATCATGTTTCATATAAAAAATTTTGTTTCATTCCAGCTCATTTTAATATTATACAAAAGAAAAAAATAAATAAAAAAAGTATTATTATTCTGATTGCATTAAATATATATTAATCCTACAGTACCTGTATAACAATGAAATATGAGTATAGTCAGTATAGACGAAAATCTATTACCACCCGCTTATGTCGTGTTTGAGAAAATACGTGTAGGTATATAAAACGTGGTACCTATTACTACTACTATATAGTAAAGTTTTATGATAAACAATAATAATAATAATAAGATCTATGGATTTATTTCGATCACATTTTTCGTTATTATTGTCAAAACCTGTTTTATACAGATATAAATTATTTTAGCAGGTCGTTATAATAATATTATAATATGAGGTGGCATCAGTGGAACGGACAAGTGGTACGGGGTAGAGCCACACACACTGAAGAACATTTACACACTCACACAATCACACAGCCCGCACGCACGCACACAAAAATGACAATTGTATTGCCTACATTAAACTCCTTACAAACGATTTGTATCCAACACCCTTAGTAAGTATTTACATAAATATACAATAATTATAAATATAAAAATAAAATAAAATAACTGGTGATTCCGATATATTCAATTCGATTAATTTTATTAGATTCTTAAAAATCAATATAATGATACAAGTTATTTATTTTTAGCTTAAAAATACTGTAATCCATTTAAGAAATTTAATTATTATATAGAAATTAATTTTAGTGTAAATACATTTTTTTTTTATATTGCATATAACACATTTTGTTATAATGTAAACATTTGTTTATGATGTTTCAATAAAAATAAAATCATACAACTATATAATACATTAGTCTTGAAAAATAATTCACATGTCTATAATTACAATTTATGAATATTTTATAATAATTATAATAAATATATTTTGTACATGTGACAATTCCTTTTTGGTAAAAATAAACATATTTTTAAGTTTCAAGTGAATTTTGATGTAAGACTCGATTGGTGAATGGAAAGACAATGCACTTTTATACAAATCACCTATGTGTTGCACAACGCTCAAAAAATTAATAGGGATTGAATGGTCAAAACTGTTGAACAGTGGTGGACTACTAAATAACACGGATTTTCCAGTACCACCAATAAATTAACTTAAACAAAACTTTTATAATTGATAATAATTGTATTTATTTAATTTTAAGGAGTTTATGTCTCTCAAGGTTATAACTTATCAAACGTGGGATCAAATTATAATATTCCAAAAACATTTTTTTTTATGGATCTTATAAAGAATGAATATATTTTATAGATTAAAGTAATAATTATGTAACTGATTAATAAAATGTTTAGTGAAGATACTATATTATAATAAGTACGAAAATAGTTGATACAATTTATTATATGTACCAATTAATCAAATGACAAATCGAAAATTTTATTTAATTTAAAAAAAAACATTATAGTTTTATGCTATATTTTAATATGTCCTGAATAAATGTACTTACTTAATACGTGTGCCATTTATAGATTTTTTTTAAATACTTATCGATAAAATAACACTACTTTTGATGTAGACAATATTTGATAACAACAATCACTGTATAGTGTATAGGGTATTCCTGTTGAATTAATTTACTGCCATGTAACTTACAATATCGTATTGACATAAATATACATCTAATATACAAAACATAGACCTAGGCTACACTGTAATTTTTCGCCGCAACCGCTGCAAGCGCCTTAACATCCATAAGACTTTCTTTGGGTAACGCGGTTTCCTCCAAAATATTCAATAATAAACGAATCACATAATGTTTATCGTTTTCAATTTGTATAAAAAATTATTAATTTACATTAAAATTGTTTATGGAACTTTATTAGAACTCACTTTTTTATAAAAACTATTTAAACAAATTTTTCTATGTACCTATACAATATAATCGAAAAATTACCATAATATTGACTTTAAAAATTGTCTTCTTAAACAAGCTATCCAAAATACTTTACGTGATATATTATTTTTATAATGTAGTATCCATATAGTCAGCGATGAACAGTGGAGTATTTTCGGGGAGTGGTCTGGGTGATATATCACCCTTAGAGCCTTTATTTCCATATCATATTTCAGTATTTTTTTTAAGCTATTTAACAGTACCTAACGGTATTTGTAATCAGTATTTTGTCAGTAGTAAATCGTGTATTGTATTTTTGTTATTGTAAAATATGTAAAAACCCGTTCTATGTTCATTTTTGTATTTGTTGACATGTACCTACACCACGATTAAAGATAGACAGGTTGAACAACGAGATCTAATAAAGTAACTCACAAACCTTCCTTCTCAAAAAGCTGTGAAAATTCTACTACTAACGATCCAATGGACAATATCATAATAATATAAATATTATCATACATATTTTCTGATTATGATGAGTTATATATATAATTAATATAAGTTATTGTAATTTGAATTTTGAAAATACAACATTTTACCGGTAAGTAAAGGTATAAATAATAATTGACTTTCAGCTTTTTAAAAAAATAATCAATGTTTTAATGGCCAGCAGATAATAATAATGTTATAGACTTGAAATGTACACATTATTTACAGTAGCACTGATAAATTGACATTTTGACGTGTAATTAACAATTGAAAATTTTCAAAACTTTTTGACCACTTGTCAGAAATTATTTATAAAATTAATTGTTGACAAATTATGTAAAAACTACATTTCGGTCTATATTTACAGCTTCCTCGATAATTAATTTAAAAGGAATAAATGTTAAATTCTTTTGAAAGAGGAATGCCTTGCCCTTAACTATGTTTTCTCAAAAATATGTAACCCAACGTTGATGTAAAAAAAAAATATGTATTTTCATAGTCTATTCATGTTATATAAAAATCTAAAAATTATTTTGAAAATTCCCCTCGGTTGAGAAACATTGGATAGGGGGTGTAGGGGACGAAGTCCTCCATGCCTAACTTTTTCTCTAATATATCCCGGAACGCTGATTTTTTTAACTAAATCCAGAGTCCAACCTTATTTTTTTTCCAAATCAACCATTGCAAATAGTAATTAAAAAACCAAAATCACATCATTACACAAATAAGTTCAAATTATATTTTATCCATTTGTATGATATATTTCATCACATGGATATTTTTTCAGAAATTTGACAACGGTTTTCTGTAATAAATAATCATGCAATTTTCTTTCATTTTTATCATTTTAAATGTGTATTTTATATTTTATTTTGTTGTAATGATTGAAGTAAACATATTTATTAGTTTAATATGGAAAGTATGAATGTATATAGTAAGGTTTTTATGAATTTTATTAATAAATAAGGGATTTAATAAGAAAAGTGTTTTATGAAATAAGTCACGAACAAGAATCATCAAGTAAGTTAAATATTTCAATAGAATAAAAAAAATGACTCATTAAAAAGTTAAAATAAAGTATTGGGAAAATCCAAAAAAAAACTTCTTTAAAGTACCAAGTATATTCAATTGGAAAATACTGAAACATGTAATTATTGGAGCACTTCTGCTTACGGAATTTTCAGATACAGATACTGAAAGGAAAAATTCTTAAAAACTAGCAATTATTTATTAAATAAAAAGTTTTAAAAATTAAATCAAGTATACCATTTGGTTAAAATAAAAATTCATTTTTATTGAATGAAAAAAAAATAATAAAATTTTTATTTTTATTTATTATAATATTAATAAAAATTGAATTTCTAATTATTCTGATAATATCTTCACTAAAAAGGATATAAAAAAATATTTTTCATTATTAATATAATATAATGATAAGGAAATGAATGAACATATTTTTATAATTTCCTTTATTTATTATAAATTTTAGATTAAATAAAACATTTCCAAATATATTATTAACAGACATGGCTGAATTTTAGAATTTTCATTTTCATTTTTTTTTTTTTGATAATTTTTTCTCTAAGTCTGCACGGGTTTCCGAGAAAATAATGAATATGTTCTGTGCGTCTTGGATAGAAAACTTTTTTATCGATACTTTGCCGTTTTCATCCAGCGTTATTATTATTATTTTTTTTTTTTTTTTTTTACTGTTGAAATAAGCAACTGAGTGTAATATCTGTTAATTAAATATTAAATATTAAATAATAAAATATTAATATTTTTCATTATACAATCAACAACAATACCTACTTTAATTTACTTTCTGTAGGATATAGAGTATTTAAAAAGGCATCTAATTGCTTTTTTGATCCAGGATCTTTAATTTTCTCTTTCAGCACAGTTTTTAAATTAATCTTCGACTGTTCAGTCTTGAATCAAATTACAATTTTAATAACATTTTTTGAAATCAACCTATAAAAATAAAATTTTTACCTAGGATTAAAGTAATTTATTTAAATCTTATTTATATACAATACATTTTATTTCGGACACACGCCGATATATAATCGAATGTAGACTGAGTTTTTTTATTGGACTTCGGATAGATATGTTTAAGTTATAGGAATTTGAAGTTTGCGGATACTAGTATAGCTATATAGGTACAAGTGACATATCGGATGATTACGACGGTTTAAGGCGCTCGACGTGGTTAAGTACAACGATAGTTCATTCAACGATAATTCATTCAATTCATTTCTTAATGAATTACGACCTTCCTTCTATTACGGATAGAAGTGTTCCCGAGGTATCGTTTGTTCGAATAAATCGATAGGAATACATCACAAAATTAATATTGTTATTGTATCTATGAATTAAATGATGATATGTATTTTTTTATTCCTATTAATGTATTTTATTTATTTATTAATCGTTTCCACACTACGTATACATCTCAAGCTAGTTGTTAGTCTATAAATATTTAAACAGGCATAGACGGCCTTAGAAATTAGAATTTAGAACAACAAGTTTAAAGCTTCAAGATTACTTGATATAATCTTCCGCCTACCGTTATGCGACTCAACAAATATTTTTGAAGTGAAATTCCAAACAATTACTTGTTCCGAAAGTCTAGTCGTCAATAACCTATGATATTAATTTACAGAATAAGGTCGGATGGCTTTGAAATGAAAATAATTACTAATAAATTGAGAGATCACAAATTGCGTAATGTAAGGTGGAGAATGCCGAAAGAATCTTCAACCAGAACTTAATTATGTGACCTTTCCGCTTACCGTTGTGCGACTCAACAAACGTTTTTGAAATGAAATAGTATTAAATAATATTAAATAGTGATGGTGAATATACCAAAAAGTTCATAATATTTAAAGGAACGTTTTTTAGCAATGTCCCATAAGTAATATTTTTATTTAATGGCCTAATTTTAATATTTAAATTCATTGACAATTTCCATCTAATAGTACGTTTTGACTTAATTTGAGGAAATAGTACGTTTTGCAGTTTATTTTTTCAAAACGTATTATTTCCGGAATTAGTGTGTTTTGCTTCGGAGAGTGTGTTATACCAAATTATTTCATTTTGATTTGGTCTAATTTATTAAATTTATCAAAAATAGTTTTTATTATTTTATAATGATATATGAATATTACAAATATATACTAATTTTATTATAATACAACCTCAATAAGTGATACTTTTAGCCAGTAATATATTCCTCAAATTTTAGCTAAACATGAAAAATAGAAAAAATATTTGTATTCACATGTATTATTTATTAAAATATAAATCTAAAAACTAATTATAATAACAATAACAACACTAATCTAACAAAAAAAAATAAAAATAAAATATATACTTAGAATTTATCACAAATAGTAAATTTAATTGATCTATAACTTAGAAACAAAAATAATTTGTTATTAATAATAATAAGTTAAAAGTTCACAACATAATAGTACTAGAAAAAGTAATGTAATTAGTAACTAATAACAATAAATAATATTAGCAACTATATTAATTAATAAAGCTATTATATTGTATGCTTTGAAAATTTAGAACATCCAGAAAAATACGCATTTAACATAATTACTGCTGAATTTGCATTTAGTATAAATTTAGGAATAAATACTATTAAAGTCAATTATAAACATCTTTTGATAATAACACTATTGGCTTTATAAATTGAATCTACAGATTAGAATATTCAATGCCTCAATTCGTATCAAATTCAAATATAATGAGGAAGTATAGGTATAAATGTAATTTGCTGTATAATGCATTTAGCCTTTGATATTATCATATATGAACAAACTAATATAATTATATCTTTATTGATAATAATGGGTTCCTGGTCATTTTAATGTAAGTACCTATTCCTTTAGTTAGTTCATTAATGTATAAAGAACTGTGTAATTCATTTTATCATCTCGAATATTTTAAAATTAATTTATAAATTATAACGACGAAATTAAATTATTTTAAATGCCATAAAAATAACATATTAATACACATATCCATTATGACTTATAACAACATGTTGTTATCCATATATGTCTTGTTATGCGTACAAATATTAAATATATGGAGTCAAAACACAACATATCATATACATAAATTTGGTAAGTAATACCTATAATATTTATTTTAAAATATATATAATTTACTAAAAAATAAACATTATAAAATTCATATTATTCATCGCAATAAAAGTGTGTGGATATACTTTATAAGAATATTAAAAATATTTTAATAATAATAAATAATATATTTAATACCTACTAATTATAATGAGCTATCATAAGTACACGCTACCTTTTTAATATTTATAGAAATCAAAATTATTTTAACATGTTAAAATAGTATATTAAATCTACCAAATACTGTTTTGTGTTTTTGGTACTATAATTACAGTTTACCAGTATTAAAAAAAATATTTAAAATGCACATAATAACATAGTAAATATTATAAACTATCTAAAGAAATTCAACATATCACAATTAAATGAATAATGTAAACTTAAATTTTGAAAAATATTATTGTAAACTGATTATTAGATTCAGGTCTTCAAAATTTAAATTATCTACATAAAATTAAAACCAAAATCAACAAATTTTTAATATTTTAAACAAGGCCCAAAAATTATCAATATTTTTAAATACTTCATTACATTATTTTTTTATTATTTATATTTAATTTTAGGATATCATTATAAGATTTTTGTTTTCTTCGTAATTATAATAATATTAAATTAGATACATTTTATTTTTTTGAAAGTTATCAAAATTTTCCAGGCCCGATAAACCAGATTAAAACTAGTAAATTTTAAGCTTAATAATTTTATTTTTTTATTGTTACAATTATATCTTTATAAAACCTGTGTGGAAAACTGAAACTTAAACCAAAGTATTTTGTATTTATTTACCGTTTTAAAAAACATTGTACCAATATTTTACTAAGGAAAAAAATGTATTTTTAATATTGTAATTATTAATAATATTATATTAATGTATGTGTGATATAATGTTATAAATTATATTTTCATTTGTAAACTCAATGGATAATATGCATATAACAAGGATCGGAAAAATATGTATAAATTAATTAACTAGGTGAATTTAAGTTAATAAGAATATTTTTTATTAATTAAAAGCTAATTTTTTTTTAATAGTTAAGAGTTTATATAAATTAATCAAAAAATAAATGTTTGTATTCATAAAATAACACAACAATAGTTAATTTTAGACAAAAATGGATTCTTAAAATAATGAAATCGATAATACGTATCAATTTAAAGTGTATTTTTAATTTTAATAATTTAAAGGAAAATATTCTTTTGTACCTAAAAAAATTTTGGCTTTTTAAAACAAACAAAAATTATACATACCTAAGTTATTCATTTAATCATAGATTTCTTAAACTAGGTATTTCTGGACAAGTTTTTAGAATACCAAATTGTCTAGTTAAGTTCAAAAAGTAAAAATAATTTTACTTTTGAGCATAACTTTAACTTATTATAAATAGTTTATGCCATCATTATACAAATTTCATATAGATAGTAGATATTACAATAGGTAGAAAATTTCCACAATTAGTCAAAAACTAGAACTGTATATCACCTACAACAAAATTTTAAAAAACCTAATTAGGATGTGGAAGCACTTCACTTGTTAGGTAGGATACTGGTATTAAAATATTAAATTTGAAACCAATAATAAATCATCTCTTTCGATAAAATGATTCTGAGTGAAGCTTTGGTGTATATAACATGAGCATTACTGCTGGTAATAACTAAAATTAACTCTTATGATGAAAAACTTCAATATTTCTAATTGCTATTATTATAATAATATATTTATTAAATATTATTTAATAATAATATATTTATTATATAAATAGCCCAAAATTTGGGGAGGGAGAAACTTTTAACTTAATATTGTATTGAAATACATTTTGTGTAAAAACTTCAAGACTTGAAAACCATTATAAACGGAATTACAACGATAAAATCGTATTTCTATGTTAACGAAATCGTGATTTTACCATTATTTTTTCTTAATATTTTAGTGGTCTTTTTCTGACACGTTTATTGAAAATTTTAGATAAAATTAAAAATAAAGTCAAATTGTAACCATTGGATCACACCTTCTAATAGAATTGTTCAGTACAGACATGGAAAAAAGAAACTAAAAAAAACACATCATTGTAAGACCAATACAAAACCACTATTGTAACCAAAATCTAAATTAAAAAATAAAATAGGTTTATAAAGCCGTTGATCAAGATTGATGATGTTATAAAAACGGTTGAAAACTAAAACTGAAATGAATAAAACCATCATACTAGAAATAAATAAGTTAATAACCATGACAAATATATTTATTATTATCCAATTTATAAAAAAATTTTGTTATGATCCATAGATTTTCATTAGTCTTATGAAAACTACTGAAAAATAAATATTATAACCAATGTATTATATACCAACTAAAACAAATTTTCTATCAGTAAGCTGCGAATGTATACCCAAAAACCTTATACCTTCAAACCAAAAAAATATACTTATTATACAATATACATCGATAAAAAAACACATCATTCTAAAACCAATACATTACTCGCTACGCTCAGAATTTTAAAATATAAATATATATTTTTGTAATTTTTACCATTTTTAATTATCATCTTAATTCACAACTCGTAAAATAAAAAATAAAATAATACTATTTATTGAAACATTTTCTCTTCTAATTTTTTAACGTAATCTCATTTTTTTCAGTGATTTTGCTGTACCTTTACGAATTCCAAAATTAAATTTGATATGATAATTTTGCATGACCTAATACCGATATAAATATTTCTGACTTCATTTTAAATTAAATTCATTTTTAAATCGCTTGTTATTATTATTTTATCCAAACGTGCAATCAAGAAGATCAAATATATACAAATTAATTCCTCCTAAAATACTATTTCTCTATAATTTATTTTTAGATAAATATTTATTTAATCTTTTTATGTGATAGAATATAATATGATTTATTTTATTTTATATATTGTTTTATATTTATATTTTAGCTGATGAATATGATTACGATATCACAACGTTTTATAGAATGACGAGTATACCGAACAGTATCGACGAGGAAAAAGGTATTTGAACTTTTTATTTTATTTTATAAGATTATGAAACTACTTTCGGTGTTTATTTTAAACTATAATTGTTAGATATTGATATTTTTATTATTGGAATATCTTTCAGATGTTTATAGAAATTATACATAACAGTGTAGAATAATAACAAATTAATATAATAGAATATTAATGATAATTATTAATAATATTAATAAAAATAGATGATAATAGATTAATAACAGAAATTAATTTAATTCACATGTAAAAAATTACTAATTTGCCAACAATTGGAATGTTTTAAAAATTGGATTTCAGAAAACATGTGACAAGATTATTTTTGTAATGGGGAATAATCTATAAATATTATATTATTAAAAAAATAACTAATTAATAAATAATTAATTAATTAAATATAATATGTAGGGTTATGGGTACTTATTAATTAATTATTCCGTTGAAAATTGTTATTATTTTAAACAGTATTCAATTACCTATAAAAACATAAATCGATTATATTTTGTGGGTCCATTTACAAAATCTATTTAGAAAACGTCCAGAATCTAAGATTTATTTTATACGATTTTGAATTAATTAATGACAATATCCAATGCAAAAAAAAAAATTTGGAATTTTCTAATGTGTAAAAAGGTTTATAACAATTTTATTCTATCTATAGAATAGAATAGTAAGATACTGCTTATTCTGTAAATATTTCAAATTATTAAACAAATTATTTTCGGAATTACGAAGAAATAACCCGTCTCCTAGATATATATTCTATAAGTAAAAAAACCAAAAAATGACGTTTTTGAAGTATTAATACAATTTGTTACTAGACAATTATAGAGAAACTAGGTATGCGTGTCGCAATTAATATTAAATGAAATTATCTAGTAGAAATGTTTGTACTGAGAATAAAAACATTATAAAATCAATAGTCACATCACTACGCTCAAAATCTACAAAATAAAAAAAAGTAGTCGGGTGGAAATGAAAGTATCTCCGTATAATAGATATTAGTAGTGGACGAATTGAACTGAAAATTAAAAATAAATTATTTCTTTTGATAAAACGATTCTGACCAAAACTTAGTGTAGTTTTACTTTACAATTTATTAACTGGGTCATTTTCGGTAGTTTTCCTTTACACTTAAGAAAAATACTTGGAAAATCGACAATTTGTCTTTATAAAATACAAGCTACAGTCAATTTTCTTTCAGAAATAACTTGACAAGGAATGTTTTACGCGCAACGTTTTCTTTCATAAAGTTTATACATAAATAAAAAAAAACCCAATCAAGTCTTAATATTTTATAAAAGAAAAAAACAACACTGAAAAGTATTTATCAAATATTGATATTTTAACCACGTAAATGTAGTACTATAGTTAATAATTTCAATGTTTATCATTATAAATTACCAATTTATAAAGACATTTTGTAATTTTTCTTTACGTTTAAAAGAACTACTGGGAAAATTGAAAAATTACATGTTTGATGTACCAATTAAAACCAATTTTCTATCAGATAGCTCTTTATCCAAAACGTACATACATAAACAAATATAAATAAAAACTAAATACATTATTGTAAAACCAATACGTCGTGACTGACAGAATCTAAAATTTGAATGCCAAAATGTTTTTGTTGTCAGTATAAGAATGTAATACTATGTTGTATGTAAGTAGGTACATTCGAGTTGTGTGAATTCGATTTATTACATCTAAATTATCTGTTTCTAGTTATAATGGTGTGGCAAAAGTAGTAAAACCTGTGACCTATCGGGTATATTTTTTAAAGTTTAATGTGCGAATGTAACCATTACCAAGCCAACCGTGTTATTTATTAATGATAAAATTAAAATAAAATTGTAATTATACTATTACTTATATCTATTTTTGCGATTACAATACACATTAAGATTATAATAAAATTTAAAAGAACTAATTAAAAATATATTGATTAAAACAGGATTATTTGCAAAACTAGTATCGATATGTATTTTATATATAAATTTAATTAGCATTATGTCTGAATGTGACTTATACCAAACCAACCGTGATATTTATCAATAATAAAATTTTGAACACAAAATTTAGTTATACAATTACCTACACAAATTATTAATTATATTACGTTTATCTATTTTTATGATTACAATACGCATTAATATTATAATATAATAAAAATGTAATAAATTAAAAATATATTGATTAAAAGTTAAAACGAATTAATTTGCCGAACTGATATACGTATTTTTACATTTAAATTTAATTAAAATTTTTTTTATACAAAATCCTGATTCATCCAAAAAAAAAAAAATTAAGTTGTTTGCACATAAAAATTAACCGTAAATACTTATGGGCTCACAAGAAATATTCGTATACTTTGGGAAGCCCTGATAATTAATGACGGCACCAATATTCCGCGTTCAGAAACGATCAAACCAATTTTCCGACATTCCTCAAAAACTACTTATTTACAAAAATTAATACCAAATCTAATTTTTGTTATTTATTTTATTTATTAACTTCTAGATTATTTGACAAATATTCCAAATACTTTAGTAGTATTAGAATTACTTTTAACTACATTTCTGAAACTAATATTTAAGTAATTTTTAATTTATTTTTGAAAGTATTTTTTACAACTATTCATATTACGCACATATTAGACAGATATACATACTTATTAATTATATAGTGAAATCCATGTGATTTCACCACATAATTTATCGTAACAGTAGGTAAGTAAGTCATTCATGAATTCTAAGATATTACAATATAGGTTACAACGGAACTAGTCAGGTCACACATTTTACTATAAATGCCGTTGTAATTGTGACTGATGGGCGTATACTAAAAATTATTGTATAAATACTACTTATCTTTTGTTCTATAGGAATTTAGTTTTGAGTTTGACCTGTGTCATTATTTCTGCTTGAAATAATATTTTCTTATGTACCTATACCAGATTAAATAAAAAGAAAATTTAACTTATTAACATTCAAAATTATATTTTTTTTTTTATTATTAAATTTAATCTAACTAACATATAATAATTTTTAAATTTATAACCCTATATAATTTGTTTATTAATATTCTATGGGTATTAACTATTATAAATATTTAAGCCATGACTTATCAACGCTCAATCCAAACTATTGATCATGGAAAGTTAACATATTAATAATATATTTTTTTAACGACATAAACGCCTGCTAATATAGCATTTTTTCCGATTTTCATCTTAAAAGGAAGAGTGGTGATTCCAATTTATACTTATCTTTATATTATAAATGTTGTAAAATGTATTTATTTTAAAATTATCTGAAATAGGATTTGGTTATAATTTTACCATTGAACATAACTTTGAAAATATTATTTTAACGTAACATTAAAAATAACAACATAATTTTAATTAAAGTATAATATTTAATAAATGTATTAATTATTATCTCCATTTATATTTCTAGATACGTTTAACTATATGTATGTGAAAAGTAAAAAATTAATGTACGTTTACTATGAAATAAAATCGTATTTAAATGAGATATTCGTATTTTTTCAATTAACAAATGGATTAAAATTGTTAGATCTCAACATACTCCCTAAAAGTTTAATTATTATAATATCAATTTTCAGGTGGATTTAAAAATAAAGATTTTTTAACCAAATATAACGGAAATTATTCAATTGAAATACATTCAAGAACGAATGCTATTGGAATGCCAATTGAAACCTATAACATCGCAAATAATTATATTTATTCAGAACTAAGAATAAACGAATTGTTTACTGCAGATCCATCTTTATCGCCGATTAAAAAACGAATAAATGTATCTTATACTTTCGATTATTTGGAAAAGATAGGAATCAGATTAACTGGTAAGTTATTAAATTTAATTTAGGTATGTAATTTTTATTTATAAACTTTTCATTTAATTGAATTTTTTATATATATTTTGTATTTAGGACATAATTGTAAACACGACAATTTTGACATTTATCACGGTTATTCTACTAATTATGATTGCAAAACTTTTGCCAATATATATCACA
The DNA here is from genome assembly GCA_025469235.1 of Pemphigus obesinymphae. Taxonomy (NCBI): domain Eukaryota; kingdom Metazoa; phylum Arthropoda; class Insecta; order Hemiptera; family Aphididae; genus Pemphigus; species Pemphigus obesinymphae. The sequence continues at coordinate 14,277 of JAIPRL010001309.1, forward strand.
AAACATATTATTCATGTAAGTAACGAAATACCTATACGATTTTAGTATTAGTAAGAACAATATTAACATGATTTTACTTATATTATTCAAATACGAACAACTGTCATTAATATTATTACCGAAATTTTTGAAACGAAAATTTTTTTTTCTCCTAAATGGTATAAATATGCCTTATATTGCAATGTTCAAAGCATACAGAGTACCCTCATTTTAATTATAACTTATTAATAATCTATTAATTTTAATCTTAATATTTTAATACGTATCGTCAAAACGTTCTTGTACGGTCAAAACCGTTGCCGATATACACTTCTATACAAACGTATAGGTTCCCTACCACGCATGCACCGCACATATATCTGAAAAGATCCCATTTCAAACCAGTTATGTGCCGACTAAATGACCGAGCCAACCAACCCCTCCTATAGTAAGCAGCACAATCATAGCACATATACACATTAAATGTATTCAACAAATTCTTTGGTCGTATGTTGGAAATTGTTGGATTACTCCCGAAATTCGTTGGACATTTTTGTCACTAGAAATTTTTTAAACCTTGTGCTGCTAACTTTACACTACCAGCCCAATACTTAGATAGCATGTTTTATCTTAATAAAACTTATAAAATCAATTTTTCGAAACATTTTTTAAGTACCCAAAAATATTTTGACAATTATTTTCACTATTACATCTTTTTAATTTTGTGCTGCTAACTTTACATAAGAGAAAAACATATTTTTGGCGAATTTTTACTGAAAAATTTAACCAGTTAAGTAAATAATCAAACAATGCCCAACAAATCGAACTTTAAGTTTTATCAAAATAAAACCCAAGCTAACAAAATGGTGCACTGTTGGTGTAAAGTTAACAGTACAAAACTTGAAAAATCTCTTATAAATAATGTTCAAAAAATTTCAGGAGTATTTCTACAATTTCCAACAAATGTTTTGAATACATTGGTATGTGCTATGGTTGTGCTAACTTTATAAGAGTCAACCAACCCCGTATATGTAAAGTCCCACACGACGGTTATTTTACGTCATCGCTATGCCATCATTATCTCTCTTATTTCACCACCACCGACTGAATAACTATACTCATCGGGATTTTTTTTTTCATATTTTTATTATGTGTGATATTTGATAAATTGTTCCCCCATAAAATATAATACAATTGAGTATCTGGTGATAGGGATTGCCTAGTTTTTACTAGGTAAATATTATATAATCTGTACCTTGGCCGGTACATATAGTTGATACTTAATTCATTAATTTCCTTCTATTAAATGTTTGTAACTATAGGTATTATACATATTATATGTATTTTACTTTTATAATTGTAAACGAGTATGAGGTTATTGTTTGTCACGGAACAATATATGTATGCCTCTATCGAAACTTTTTGAATCTGTTTTTTTTATTCTGACATTGGATTTTTACACCAGTCCACTTTCAAAATTTATCCTTTTACATATAAAAATCCACAGTAACATATGTCCGGACATAAGGTCTCGACTCGTGGTTGGGGACCCTTCCGTAATTTACGGGTCCGTCACATTACGCTGATAATATTAATTTAAAAATATATATTTATTTAACTTAATTCAAACTTCTTTTAGAGCACCCCGTATTTTTTATGATGGATTTACTGTTATAAACTAATGAACAGAAGATTAGTTTACATATTTTCCGATGTTCGATTATTATTTTTAATATATATATATATATATATATATGAATTTGTTAGCCTATTTTCTAGGTTATGTAGAAAAAGTATTTTTTGATTTAACAAATCTTAAAATCAAAATTATTTTTAAAAAACGTATTTAAGATACAAGAAAAATTTTTTTTCAATTTTATAATATATAATATTAAGTATTTTTCCTATATAACTTAGTAAAAATGTTAATAAATACAAATCTCTAGACAACATTTTAATTGGACTACTAGAAGTAGTTGAAAAGTTCTTTCTCTTTTAACAGTTTTTACTAGTAAATTAGGTTTAGGTGGCAAATTTAGGAAGCATTTGAAATTGTTAAGAATTTTAAATAATTATAGCTCTCACATTTATGAATGTATAATGCTTAGACATTAGGTATATATTCTATATACTATATATAGTAATATATTATATAGGTATAATAAATTGCTAATATTCTAAATTTTGTGCTCCGACAGCCTTATTACCGGCCTATTATTAATATTTTATTATTTTATATATATATATACAATTATAGATTATATTAACACTAAAATATAATTCGTTACTATAATAATGAAATATTATAAATATTAGTACACTTATAGGTATCTATGTTCCAGTAATTTTATATTTTTACACTATGACAAATATTTTATCAGGTAATTATTTACAGGTGAGGTATATGATGAATGTTACGATGCATTCGAATACAGATATGATAGCTACTTCAAAGTGTATAATTCTTACATAAATGAATATCACAAATTCTTTACATTACAATGGACACCTGATAAAGATCAAACATGTTTGACAATTACTTATGTACATAGATCGAATACTTTGATCGATATTTTTTTGAATATATCAAATTCGTCACCAATTAATTTAAATCCAAGTGTGAGTTCAATATATTAATATACTATATAGATTCTAGATTATGATATGAACTAAGTTTAAAAATTATTAACTAAGCATTAACTGTCAAATTTTTATTGCAGGATAGTATACAAACATTGAAAGTTACCAATATAAACTTTTTGAAAGGTCAAAATTATGAATTATCATTAAATAGTAAAATTAACGATAGTGTAAAGTATTATGATCATTACTTTGGCAGTAGATATAAAGGAATTTGGTTTGGGCTCTTGCGAATCGCTGAATGTTCAAATGAAGGTACACGAATAAAATTAATTATACTTATATTATTATACTATAATAATTAAAGTAAAAATAGTTGTAATGCTAAAAAGTTATTTTGAAAAAAGGGTGTGCATTAAAGGTCATTATCATTTATAGTTATATGAATTATAAATGTAATAGTTATAATCATTTCGTTACACAAATTTAGTTATTGGATTTAATAATATTGATACAATATGATTTTTTTTATCATTATCTACCTGATTAGTATTAAGAGGATGACAGTGTGGCCATTTTTAAGAGGTTCTATATAAGCAACTTTTAGAAAATTATAAGAATAATGAAAATTTAAAAATTGCAAAATGTTTATATGCATTTTAAAAATAAATAATAATTAGTCCCATTACTATATAATTTTTTTATTACTGTTGTTTTTGTGAATTATTGCAATTTTATTGGAAATATTGCTTATGTATTTCTCATTTATAACAACTGAAAAACATAATAGAAAGATGAAACAAAAATAAATTTTAAATAACAACATTATCTAGCGCTCTAGCCGTTTTATACTATGTACATTTAAATACATTTTATGAGTTATTAAAAAAACTATAACTTTTTTGATTTTTTTTTTTTTTTTATATAACTTGAAAAAATTTAAATATCGAAAAAATGCTACGTAGGGTACTAGATAATGTTGTTATCTATAATTTATTTTTCATTCCATACTTCTAAAATGTATGTAAGTTGTTAAAAATGAGAAATGCTAACATGAGTTTTTCAATGAAAATTTATGCGCTGACATCCTCTTAATGATAAATGTTTTAAAAGTAAAACAATTGTATAAACATTTTAGGTACCTATATATTATGTTTTTTCTAATTTTTAATAAATAAACAGACAGTACTCATATATTATTTTTGTAAATTCTCATAAATTATTTATTATAGTTAACCCCACATAGTATGTACAAAGTATTCTATAATTAGAAATACTTTTGTAGTATCTACCTATTCTAAATACTTCGTTCGAATACTCAGTATATATATTATTATTAAAATATTTGAATACATATTTGCAATTCTATTTTTAATATGTATTCAAGTATTTATTGTAAATATTTTTAAAAATAATTTTACTAAAGTCTATAATTACTAATTTATTTTTACCTATTTAATTATTTAATTACCCATTAATTAATCCATAGTTAAATACTATTTTACTATCTTTAATCTATTAAATTATTTTTTTATATACTAAAAATATTATTGTTAATAAAGCAATTTTCATTCAAACTGCCATATAAAATGTTTTAAATAAAATTGTTTTTTTTTAACGAGAAATTTAGGGCGGACAATTTTTATGTTATACTAAATGGAATAATATCATCGCTGCTATTATTTTAAGCCACTTTAACCACTAAATAAACATTCATGTATTGTACATAACAAGAAGTTATTGAGAAAGGTATTTAATGAATGTATTCATTCTGAAAAAAAAATGGGGGTCGGATGTAGTTGAATGGTCGAAACGCATGTCTTGGTACACGAGGTACCCGGTTCAACTCCCAGATAGCAAATGAGATAACCAACAAGATTTTTCTCTCTGGTGACGTCTGGTCTCTGGTGCAAGCCGACCATAATTACCTAATTAGTCCAATAATTTAGTAGCTATGCTTGTCGTAACTATCAAAAACCATCTTCGACTCCACTAATATGTGAATATTCAAAATTAAGCATGTTAAGTTTGGGAAATAAGAGGATATAAAACTATTAATTTTATTCATTCTAAAAAATCTGGCATTTTAGTTTATAATTTATAAATAATTTATTGATTTTTGAATACCATCTAAATTTTATAAATTATATCAAATTACTAACTTCAAATATTAAGCTATTAACTTTTGATACATAATAAATAATAAATCATACATATGAATTAAATATTATAAATTTAAATGTTTTCCATAGATGAAGATGACGTTCGAATATTGGTCCCTAATTCAAATAGTTCTATTCCAACAGCATTCACCGTACTTGACGATGGTATGTATAATAAAATAAGAAATAACATTATCATTTATTCATAAAATAATAATAAACCAAACATAATAGTATACTTAATACGTATACTATATGTGAGATTATAAAAATACTCATCAGTTTGGACTTGATAATCGTATAGTAATAGTCAATTATTTGCGTACGTGTTTACCACGTAATCAATAATTTGTTGTGAAAATAGTGAAATAATTAGTTGATACATTATAGGTATTATAATACAATATTACCTCAATAAAATCCTTTGAAACCTAAGTTGTTAAATTAAAACCAACTAAATTGCACAGCTGATAAATACTATAATGATCAAATACATAATAACTTTAAAAATCATCTATTTTTAGAACAATTAAACGAATTGCTGATTCTTCTTTATCTTATTCACCTTCTCCCAAAATATGTTTGGCCTTACGAACCACAGATTAAACGAATGATACCATTTCCCATTATGCCAATCAAACATATACGTTCATTTACCACCAAATTTGTATGAAAGAAATGTATATGTTTTTTATTTTTATTTTTTTGAGAAACCCTGATTTTCTACCTTAATATATAATATGTTACGGTAAATCAGAATAGCATTCGAAAAAACAACAATTGTCTAAATTGCATGCTATATTTGAAACCAACTGAAAGATGCATACTTAACCCCGTACTTAATTTAATCTGTAAATTACTCGACATGATGTTTTACTGCAATATGGGGGATATTTTTAAATTAAACTTTCAGATTAAGCAAAGCGAAGGAGTAACCTTGATCGGTTTATAGATGCAACCGAAAGATATATACGTTATATACGTTATAGAAAACTAGTAATTATTTTAAAAAGTATATATTAATTCATAAATAATTCATACATTAATCATAAACTATTTATATATATATAAAACAGGATTTCTAAAAAAAACAAATTTATTAATATAAAAATGTAGAGAAAAACGAACTCATTAAGTATATGTTTGGTGAAAAAATAACGTAGGAGGAAATACAAGGTCGATTTAGTGGATTTAGTGATTTGTGAAAAAATAATATTTTTGATGCATTAACTAACATTTTTCCACAAAAATCAAGATTTTTCCATCATATCCACTGAAATTATAAAATGCATTTTTCGTTTTCAACCACTTTGTTTTGCATAATATTTCGTTCCAAATGGATTTTAATTTTCAAGAAACCCTATGAACAAACAACAATTTTATGGAAACTCGATCACACACAACTCAATCATTACGATTAAAAAAAATGAGATACTGCTGTGTATATTTTTATATTCATTAGTCAGTCTCTATGTCAATCCTATATGTTGAATTTTTCAACATCATCCTTATGTTATATAAAAAATATAACACATATATACCCAATAATAAATATTCCCTGAAGTCTGCAGGCCAGACTACAATTAGTAATAATAATAATTATTATGTTATTATTTATTGATTTTATTAACATTTAGTTTGGTACTAAATTTAGTTATCAAAATCTTAATGTATATATAATTATACTTGATTTATAGTATGCACGTTGTATGTTGCCTATAGCCTGCCTATATAGGTAATTGCCAACTCCTAAAAATTTCAAACCCTGGGTCTCTCAAAAAAATAAAATTATTATATTTTTATAATTATGTTATTAAAATTAACATCAATAAGCTTTTAGAACAATGTACAATAGTAACTATGAAGAGTTTATATCACGAGATAAGAATATACAAAATAAAATACATATAAGCCTATAAAATGCAATAAAAGAATTATTAAATAATAATAAGGTGCAAATGTAAGTATATATGTAATATAATAATATGTGTTTTACTTTTACAATTTTGGTAGAAAATTATACGTGGTGGAAAAAAAGAGGAGGTTATAAAGAAAAGGGACTATCGATTTGGTAGATTTCCTATAATTTTATTTCTATTGAATATTATGTTTATCACAAAATGTGTATATTTTTTATTATCTTTTATTCGTAAATCACGCTCTTCCTCTTCTATTCCATGTAATTTAGTCTACAACGGATCTACTAGTTCAAATCCTGCTGATGCAGCTAATCTATTCTCCAAGTTCTTTTCCTCTAACTACACCTCTTCATCATGTTCACTTTATTCATCTTCAAATGCATTGCGCTCTCACTTTAGTCTCCCTTCTCGTTCTCTCTTTACTATGGATGACGTCAGTAATGCATTGAATTATTTTCGTAATATTAAATCCGTTGATCCTGATGGCATACAAGGTGACTTCATATACAAGTTAAGAGATGTTATTGCTTGGCCTCTATTTCTTATATTCCGTAAATCCCTTGACTCTGGCATGTTCCCCTCTGCCCTAAAAATTGGTTCCATTACTCATTTCTTTAAATCAGGTGATCCAACAACTATCTCAAACTACCGTCCTATTACCAAACTCTCTCATCTCTCTAAGCTTTTTGAATCCATCGTCCTAAACTCTATTCGTTCTCCTCTCAATCATATTCTTGCAGATGAACAGCACGGGTTTCGACCGGGTCATTCAACCACGATTTGTAATCTAGTGCTTATTTCATATATTTATGATTCTTTTCGGGTGCACAAGCAAGTTGATGTAGTTTATACAGACTTTTCAAAATCTTTTGATCGTGTGGACCATAATCTCCTTATTAAATCCTTAGACCTTCTAGGCATTGCCAATCCATTACTCGCTTGGATAAGCTCATACCTGTCTAACCGCCATCTCTATGTCTCTGTCCTTGGTTCGTCATCCTCTGCCTTTAGTCCATTTTCCGGTGTACCACAAGGAGCTGTACTTTCCCCCCTCCTTTTTGCCCTTTTTATTAATTCAGCTCCTTCAGTTCTTCGTCATGCCAAACTTCTCATATTCGCTGATGATATAAAATTATTCCTACGGATAAACTCTATTTCCGATTGTCATCTTCTCCAACAAGATCTGAACAACTTGGTGATGTGGGGAGAGTCCTTAGGTCTCTCCCTAAATATTTCAAAATGTTCTGTATTTTCCTTTTCCCGTTCCCAC
>JAIPRL010001309.1:22286-41210 GCA_025469235.1 Pemphigus obesinymphae
GACACATTCAAATCTGTTTACAGATTGTAAATCCGACTTTCCATAGTTCCACAATTTTGTCACGCTTATTGGTCTTTTAGGTGGAAATTTCGTGATTACACAACAATAAAAAGTGATACGGGTACGGGGCTATTTTCAGATTAATTTTAAAATGTACATAAATATTTCTAAATTGTTGGATTTTTAATTTTCATAATATTTCTTAAAAATTGCCTATACAGAACCCCTTATAAATCGCAGGTGTTACGGCCTCTTAAGTGTTCTTCTTTCGGCTACATATTATATATAAACCGGTCCGGGACGCGCTTCGCTCACTCAGAGAACATCCCCCGATTTGCTGTTAAACACAGCGTCCAATAAGTAACAGGTTAAATTAAATACGGTTTAGATGTATGATAAGTCTATTTTAACTAAAAGTGTGCAGTATTTTTACTATTTATATAATTATTATATTTTTAATATAATATTCAAAGTGTGCGATATTGAATGATGACCCTTTTTTTAAAAATAAATTTGTGATTTTGACAACCACCGCAAAAATCAAAAAAGTATATAATATAAATTATTATTATTCATCCGTGATAAAAAAATATTTTATCTTATATATTTTGTATTCACGAAATTAATATACGTATTGTTAAAGTCAATATATATTATATCAGTATTATACCACTCGTACATTCTGGTAAAATGCAGAAAATGACTTAAGTGTTCCAAAAAATCGAAAATGTTAAAAATTAAATTACTAATTTAGATTCCTATGCATTTTATATAGAAACATATTTTTAGTTAGGTATGTATATGGGAAAGCATATTGTTTATGATTTAAAAAAAAAATAGTCATCAACTTCGAGGTGGTTCTAATTAATAATATTTCATATTCATTGTAATATCTATAATATCTCAAGATAAAATCTGAAAAACTTTATTATATGGAACTAATATGCGGTATATGTACGTTATTAATTATTTTTTGTAAAATTTCAGATTACCTCTTCTAGAATTGTTCCCTTTCCGCAAAGAACCTCTATGCCATTTGCCTAAATAAACACCATTTGATACGTAAGTACAATTAGTATTGTTATTATATTAGTAATGTACAATTTACTCATATTATACAGACTTGGGTAAAATACTTTTTAAAAGTATTCAGAATATGTATTTAAATCTTTATGGTAATAGTATTCCCTAAGTAGGTATTTGAAACAATTCACAAAATTTATTCCAAATATTTTTAGAATACTTTTTTTTCATTAGATTTGAATAATAAAAATAGTACCTAATTATAATATTTTAATATTTAATCATTTTTCCATGTAAATTAATATTAATTGTCGGCTAAATCCAAATAGTCGGGAGAGAATGCGAAGGAGAAGAAGAAGAAATTAATATTAATTAAAGTTAAAGATTAAAGTATTATTTTAGATAATATGTACATTTTATCATTTAAGTAATACGTGAGTAGTTATTATTATTATTTTTTTTTTTGTAATAATTAGTATTATCATTGATTATATGTAATCAATGGTATTATATACCTACTTATAGAAGATCTCATATCACTAACTACTGTAATTAATAAATTTAGTATAATAAAATAATATCAATAAATATAAAACTTTCAAACTATATTTAATTTCATCAATAAAAATTATTATTATTTAAATCAACATATTTAAAATTGGAAAATAACATTATTGTCCCACTAAATATAGCTGAAAATAAAAAAGGATAATACATATATTATACAATTTACACTGACGGAAAAATAATTAAACTATTTTTAAATATGTGATTGAATCTTAAAAAAGTATTCGGAATACTTGTAAAAAGTATTCAAAATACTGTATTAAATACTTAAAAAAAAGCATTTAAAAAATATTCGTAATATTATCCAAGTCTGCACATATATATATTGCCATATTTTTTAAACAAATGTTTGATAAAAGAAATATAAGTATTTAAGAGGACGTCACACTCTCTATTTTAAGGGGTTTGTATAGGCAATTTTTAAGATATTTCAAGAAAAACGAAAAATATATTTTAAAGGTAATCTATAAAATAATCCAGTATCTGTACCACTTTTATGGCTGTGTAATCAGTAATCACGATATTTGTTTAAAAACGCATGATTATAAAAAAAAAGGCATACCTATATTAAAATGGTTTATAGGATACGATGTCATTGGATTTTTACCTTTCTCTTATTGTATAGAACAATATGAAATGTACAAAACTTGTTTTTTTTTTTTTTTTTTTTTAGTTTTTTAAATCGCCGGAACTTTTTAATATATAAATAATTGCATTACATCTTGCGAAAAACTTGTAAGATCGTCTTCAGAATACCGTTTTCTATAGATTTCAACATAGGTATTTGAACTTACTCTAAAATCGCTCTAGAGGTAATTTCATTTGTTACATCGTGGACACATTTTTTACTACGGAAAATCAAATCGGTGTGGCGCCCTCTTATCAGAAATATTATTTCAAATAACATAATATTATTCAAACAAACCTCTTCCAGTATCACATTTGGGTTTTTCTCCTTTAACAATTGTGTTGGGAAGCACTTTTCCCGCTGGCGTTACACACCAACAATATCCTTCTTTTTTATGACACTGAATTCGGAAGTATGTACCGTCCGCTTTGCACCTGGGCATATACGAATCCGCTGTTCTAGTCGGGTCGACAGTTTTAATTGTCTGATCCACCCAACAGGGCTGCTTCTCTATATAAATGATAAAATCAAAAATTACACCAATAAAATCTTAAAAACTCATAATATACATAATATTATGTAACAATGAATGATTTACTATTATCATTTATTATAATAAATAGCTGGCCAATTGTTAAGTATGGCTCAATTAATAAAGATAAACGATAAACGATAAAGTGTTGCTCAGATAAAGATAAAGAAATAACATACCTAAATAAAATTGTCCAGATAAAAGATAAATGCATTATTATTTAAGTGAAAAAAATACAATTTTTATTCTAACTTTTTTTTCCTAATATTTTCAAGGTATTTTTATAAAAATCAATAAGCCAATAAGTACATAATAAAAAAAACAAAAAAACAATTTATTTATTCGTTTATTTTGAATATGAATGCATATATTAGGGTCTAGGGATAACGATATATTTGAAGAATTTTGCATATTATTATTATCTAGATAAATTTACTTAGATAGGTGAAATTTTTATCTAAAATAATTGTTTGGATAACTTACCATTATATTTATCTATATAAGCTCCAATACTGGTAGTTAATGAGCAAAAATAAAATAAAAAGGTCTTCAATTTGAGAATTTATAAATACAAAATATCAGTTATTAGAGGACGCCTACACATTTTCAACGAAAAACTCGCAATAGCCTTTCCCATTTATGCCACTCACCCGTTTTTTAAGGGGTTTTGTATAGGCAATTTTTATGAAATTTTAAAGAAAAATGAAAATCTAACAATTTAAAAATATTTTAGTATATTTTAAAAGTAGCTTAAAAATGTTCCTATATTAGCACCACTTTTTATTGTTGTGTAAATACAATATTTATTATTTGTTACAAAACAATGTTACACTTACATTTGTACTTCAGATTTTATGGTTTTCCAAATAAAAGGAGAACTTTTTTTAACTTTTGACGGAAAATTTTTTTTGTAAATATTTTATATCTTTTAGATCTTAAAAAAGTCAAAATTTTAAAATTTTCAATTGCTAATGAAAAATTCAGTATTAATATCAAACAAAAATGGCTACGTCAAAAATTTTTAATATCAGCTTTTTATTGATATAATATATTTATCTGCGATTATTTTAGCCGATATAATAATAATACTTGAAGTAGGTACAAAAACTATGGTTTTATGGACTATTTTTCGGGGTGTGGCGTTCTCTTAACTTACAATTGACAAACATGTTAGAAATACGAAACAAAACACAAATGATAACCAAAAACATTATCTAGTGTCCTATGTGACCGATTTTTGATATAATATATATATATATCGTGTGATGAATTCCCGATCAAAAAACTCGAACGTCGTCCTCTATCAACCTCAAGTATAAGCTGTTTCTCCTCTACTACTAATAATTTCGGCTTCTATCAAAATTGCCGTGGTCTACGCACTAAATTACCTAATTTAAATTGTAATATTTCTAATTTCAACTTTATTTTAATAGCACTAACTGAAACCTGGTTAAATTGTAAATTTTTTTCCGCCAAACTCGGTCTTGGTAATTATAACGTTAATAGATGCGATAGATCCCCACTTACTAGTAATTGTGAACGAGGTGGCGGTGTGCTCTTAGCGGTTCGCAAAAATATTTCTTCCTCCCTTCTTCCTATATCAGTTAAGTCTGTTGAGCAACTATTTGTTCAATTTTCTCTAAACTCTTTTAACTTTATAATTGGTAGTGTATATCTTCCTTCCTTGTGCTCCATTGACTTAAATAAAATCTATCTTTCTACTGTTGATACCTTTCTTAATCAATATCCTTCCCATTATTATATCCTTTGTGGTGACTATAATCTTCCCCATATTTCCTGGTCTAATGACGCCCATGGTCTCTGTTATTCTTCTCCCTCTATTTCTCAATATCTCTGTATTCCAGAAACTTTCTCTCTACATGGATTTTTTCAGTTAAATAACTTCTTTAATTCGCATGATGGATCTCTTTTAGATTTAATATTTACTAATTGCAAATTGATTTCTGTTACCCCTGCATTCGAGTATGCTGTTCCTCCTGATTCCTTCCATCATACCCTTTCTCTTTCCTTCTCTTATGCTCTCCCTCTTCTTGTCTCTTTCTCACTTCTATCCTTCTTTAATTTCTCAAAGGCTGACTATCCACACATTATCGATTTCTTCAATAGTTTTAATTGGAAACATACTTTCTGTTCACATAGTGCTGATGAATATATTTTCCTTGACGCTCTCCATTCGTCTATTCTTTCTTTTGTCCCCAAAGTATTTAGTGATCTCTCTTCTTTTCCAACCTGGTATTCAATTGAACTTAAAAATATTGTTTGCCAAAAAAACCATGCTCATGCTAAATAAAAATCATCTCTTTCCTTAATAGACTACCGCTCTTTTCCCTCTTCCGAGCTCGTTTTAAGTTTCAGTCAAAACAATGCTATCATGCTTATATTTCTCGTACTGAATTTACTTTATCATCAAAATATCAAATCCTCGTTTTTTCTGGTCTTTTATTCGTAAATCACGCTCTTTCTCTTCTATTCCATGTAATTTAGTCTACAACAGATCTACTAGTTCATATCCCGCTGATGCAGCTAATCTATTCTTCAAGTTCTTTTCCTCTAACTACACCTCTTCATCATGTTCACTTTATTTATCTGTAAATGCATTGCGCCCTCACTTTAGTCTCCCTTCTCATTCTCTATTTACTTTGGATGACCTCAGTAATGCATTGAATTATTTTCGTAATATTAAATCCGTTGGTCCTGATGGCATACAAGGTGACTTCATATACAAGTTAAGAGATGTTATTGCTTGGCCTCTATTTCTTATATTCCGTAAATCCCTTCACTCTGGCGTGTTCCCCTCTGCCCTAAAAATTGGTTCCATTACTCCTTTCCTTAAATCAGGTGATCCAACAACTATCTCAAACTACTGTCCTATTACCAAACTCTCTCATCTCTCTAAGCTTTTTGAATCCATCATCATAAACTCTATTCGTTCTCCTCTCAATCATATTCTTGCAGATGAACAGCACGGATTTCGACCGGATCGTTCAACCACAACTTGTAATCTAGTGCTTACTTCATATATTTATGATTCTTTTCGGGTGCACAAGCAAGTTGATGTAGTATATACAGACTTTTCAAAAGCTTTTGATCGTGTGTCCCATAATCTCCTTATTAAATCCTTAGACCTTCTAGGCATTGGCAATCCATTACTCGCTTGGATAAGCTCATACCTGTCTAACCGTTATCTCTATGTCTCTGTCCTTGGTTCATCCTCCTCTGTCTTTAGTCCATCTTCCGGTGTACCACAAGGAGCTGTACTTTCCCCCCTTCTTTTAGTCCTCTTTGTTAATTCAGCTCCTTCAGTTCTTCGTCATGCCAAACATCTCATATTCGCTGATGATATAAAATTGTCCCTACGGATAAACTCTATTTCCGATTGTCATCTTCTCCAAGAATATCTGAACAACATGGTGATGTGGGGAGAGTCCTTAGGTCTCTCCCTAAATATTTCAAAATGTTCTGTATTTTCCTTTTCCCGTTCCCACTCTCCCATTTATTTTCCTTACGTCATTCATAATGTCCCTATTAAACCCCCAGGCAACTTCATCCGCGACCTAGGTTTTACGTTCACAAGAGACCTTTCCCCAGTTAAACACATTGAAGATATTTGTTGCAAGGCGCTTAAGATTCTTGGCTTTGTCCTTCGTTCCTCTTCTGAATTCCACCTTCTATCCCCCCTCAAAGCACTATACTGTGCTCTGGTTCGTCCTGTGCTTGAATATGGTAGTATTCTTTGGGACCCCTCCACCGCTGGTGCCTTTGCTGCAGTTGAAAGAGTTGAGAGAAAATTCCTTCGTATTGCAGCTCATAGACTCAATATCCCTCATCCTCCTCACGATTACACACCTGTTCTACATGCTTTTAATATTTCATCATTAGCCGACCGTCGGCATGTGTCTAATCTATCCTTTCTGTCCAATCTTCTTTCCGCCAAAATTGATTCTCCTTTACTCTTATCCCTAATAAATTTCAGGGTCTCTTCCCGCACCACTCGTTGCTCTATGGCTTTCCATACTCCCCGCTCTTCTTCTAATTTCCTTGACAACTCACCTATCGTCCGTCTTATGCGAACAGCAAACACGACCCTTCTATTTCTTTGTAAACAATAATAATGATATACGTAATTATCTTTATCACCTACTCATAATACTTGCATGACATTAAAGCTTTATTTGTACATTATCTTGTTATTTTTGGGCTTGTCCCGTTTATATGATTAAAAAAAAAAAATAAAAAAATAAAAAATAAAAATATAATGAATAAATCTATACCTATCATGTATTTATCTGTAATCGTATTGTAAATTATTTTAACCGTTAAACTGATAATTTATGCATTTTTTAAATATAGGAACCAAAGAAAATTCAAATGACATAGAATCATGTTTGAATGGTGGATATATAATATCTTCAAAGTGTGTTTGCCCTCCAGGTTTTATGGGACGATTTTGTGAGACAGGTAATTAACAATTTTCATTATTATAAATGCATACTATGATAATGATCAAGTTAAGCTAGTGAAAGATAAAATTAAAAATACTATAATATCATATACTATAACTTAGATACCTACCCACCGCCGGAAACTACCTACCCAAAAATCATTTTTGACCATTTTAAAAAATCTTTTAATAAACTGTAGTGTACCGACTATAAAGAACCTTCCTAATGTCACTTTAAGCTCTTATATTTTTGACCGCACATTACTTAATTGGCTGAAACATCACGCAACCCCCTGAGATTGCTAATCCGGCCCTGTATCTACCTATAATATATATATTGTAATACACTGAAAAGTTCTTAACATTATCATCTTATAATATATATAATTAATCATTATTATCATTATCATCCAAAACTTAAAAAAATCACCAATTTTTATTCACAAAATAAGGGATACCATTTCCAATAAATGTAGTGTTTTATGATCTAAAACTAGTTGTTTTCGGTTAAGTTTGGAGCCGCATGTCTAATTTAAAATTAAAATTTTTTATAAAGTGACTATAATTTTGTAAATATACAATTTTAGGATGTGAACCGAATTTCTATGGAGCAAATTGTAAAGGAAAATGTTCTGAGAACACTGATAAAATGTGTCGTGGAATATATATGTGTACGAAATATGGATGTACATGTCCACCAGGACTAACTGGTCCATTTTGTAACGAAGGTACAGATATAAGAAAAAAATTTATAATTAACTTTTAATACGTCTTATAAACCATTGGTGTAATTTCATTTTTAGATTGTACATTGGGACATTATGGTGCAGATTGTCAACAAAATTGTTCATCGAATTGTTTATCAAAAATGTGTAATCAATACACGGGTAAATGTTCTGAAGGATGTTCTCCGGGATATATACAAACGGATTATTGCAGGGAAAGTAAGATTTACACTGTTCTTATAAAAATAAAAAAAGGTGAAGCTAACAAAATTTAAAGTACATATCGTGGAATCAGAACAAAAAGGTTTTAAATCATCAATTTTTTAAAAAGTACTTTTTGTACACAATTATTACTTTGTGCGTAAACAATATTTTAAAATTGAAATTAAATAATTCGAATCATAATTGATTAAAATACAGAGAATTACACTATTCTAAATCAATATTAAAGTATCAATAATAGAAAATATATTGAAAATTTTCTTAATATTACCGATATAGAACTTTTTGGTTCTCGCGCTGCAATGTATACAAATTTGTCTACTCAGGGCTTTAAACCGATACACAAATTACAGATATTAGAACCAGAACTTTTTTAAAAATCATGGTACCAAAACATTCCCAGAACCCAAATTTAATTTTTTTAAGAACCTAAATCAATAATCGGAATCGATATTTTAAAAAAGTCGGTTTTTTGGTTTTTAGAAAAAAAAATTGTTTAATTAATACATCAATTTATGGAATTATACAAATATTATTTTTGATATATTGTTTTGCGTGCATAGCCCTTGTGTGAGTAGTTGTGTATGTGCAAAATGATCAACCTGCGGTGTGGCTGTGTTTAATAATGCCCATTTGTTGCATATACCGGTATATATACAAGTTGCAATTTAACATAATCCAATTTTCAAACAAAAAATAATTTTACTAATTCAATTTAAAAAGTTGAATATTATTTCATTGATTGAAGTACATTTTATATTATTTAAACTAAATATATAATTAATTATTCATAATTAAAAATTTTCGAATTGAATGTAAAAATGTTTCATAGTACCTATAGTAAACTTAATGAAAATTTCTAAATTAAAATAAGAACGTTGACAATAGTCAAATTCAGTTTTAAGGTGTTGAGATTATAATTCTTCTTTAAAATAATTATCTTAACACATATTATAACAATTTAACATCCAACCGTAAAAATGTAATCTATGGAGTATAGTGATATACCTATTACTGCTTTTCATTTATTATTAGATTTCGAAAAAAAATGTTAAGATACCGGTAAATTACTGAAACCCTAGTAAAAACTAGAACCCTTTTTCTGAAATTTAAAAAATTGCAACTGAAAAAATTAACTTACCAAAAATCCTAGTTCCAAACCCTGGTCTACTATCTTATAAAGAAACGGTACTAAATAATTTAAAAAGTACCTACCTGTATAATTTATATTATTTTAATTAAACTATTGATATTTTCAAAAATATATATATTATATAATATGATATTATTGGCATATTTCTATTTACCATTAAATGTGATCTAATCAAATAAAAATATAACATTCTTATCATAATATTTATATTTTGATATAAAAATATATTTTAGATTGATTTTTATGAATGTTTGAATTTAAGAGTTATTTTTAATAATTTGATCATTTATAAAGGTTATTAATATTTAATTATTATTGTGTTATTAGTTTTTATTGGTTTTTGTTAACAAACACAATTATTAAAAATAGAGAATAAGTTAATATTTCTATGGCATTAAAAATAATAAATAGCAAAAAATACAGTTTCAATCTGGAAAAAGTTTGTATATAGAGTTAATTAACCGCGATTTATTTAAATCAAGTCCTGATGTAAGATACATGTAATAAAACTCAAAATATTCGATATATGAGAGGTTTTATAAACAAATTATTATATATATAATATTATATATACCTATTAATATTTATCTAGATTTTATAATATTAAAATATTAAATAATATGTATATTTGAACATTTGTAAATTACAAAAAATGATTGTAATGTGTTTCATTCAGAGTATCCATACCTCAATAATCCACCTCAATTAATTTCAAATGATTTTAAAGAGATCAAATTAAGATTGGATCTAAGACCACATAATATAAATGGTGGAAATGGAAATATAAAACCAAAATTTTATTATTTACAATATAAGGTGAGTTAAAAAAAAATGTATTTATTTAACTTTATTATTTACTATTATTATAAGTGTAGAAAATTTTAGAATAAATGATTATAAATATAATATATTGTAAAAATAGATGTTCTGTACCTACATTATAATCTATATGGTAGATAAGTATGGGAATCAAATTTAAAAAAAAATGTTACATTCAAACTCTAACTTCTTGAAAAGTTAAAATGCATTTAAAATTCAATAAAAATAACAAAAAATATTCTAAATATATTGTAAATGTTGGTTTAAAAAACAAATTTAAATTTTATTTATATTAGACTAAGTAATTTATTGGGCGAAGAATCAGTAAATCTGAATTTGTTCCATATATCTTCATAACGGTTTGTTGGATCATAAATTGTAAAATCTTTTTTTTTTTTACATTACCTTATTGAATAAGTTGGTGTTAGTTTAATTTTTTTTTAATTAAAATTGTATAAATTATCAAACAAAACATATCTAAATTTTACTATCTTGTTTCTAATCGAAATCGTTCATGATGTTTAGCCTATTAATTTTATATTAAACCTTATTTCAAATGCCTTGAAATTATATTGAAGTAGGAATCTGGCACAGAGTATATCCCCGTATTATATTTTATTGATATATAAATGTGTATGCATCATATATAAAGTGGAATAGTAAACTATTTGTAGATCAAAACGATACATTTTAAATAGCTAGAATTTCCCTGAACTTTGAGTGAACCAAGAGTTACTGTATTATAATTTGGACTCCATCAATAACTTGATCCCCTACTCCTCATCAAAAATTTAATATTTAATCACACGCTATGTTTGTTACGGTTTGTACCATAAATTTCATCGTTTGTGCACAATATGGTAATAATCTACAAGGTTTTTATGTTGGGAATACTTATAATTATAGCACTCCCTTCCCCTCACCACCGAATATCAAAAAATATCTCGGGGTGATAGTTTTTTAATTTATATACAAAAAAGTAACAAAGCATTCAAATTGGGATATAAAAGCGGAAGAAATACCTATTATCAGTTCAAACTTTCAAAAAAATATACATTTCTATTGTGAGATGTTCCCCACGTAAAAATCTCGAAAATCTCTTCACTGACTATTCCTCATAGTAAGATATTGTTTCTTTAGATATTTTCTTTAGCATTGGAAGAAGGATAGAACATCGATGAAAAAAAAATATATAAAAATTAGCCATGGCACCCTTTAAAAGGACAATTTGACGTATATAATAAAATAACTTTCAAATACTTTCCTGACAGGTCTTGAAAACGGTATATTTATAACATTATTATAATATTATCATAAAAAAAATCGATGACCTTATACAACGAAAAATGTTAGGTAAATAAATTATACCATGGTATTTCCTGCAAATTTTTCATTGATATGTCAAATCACTTTTTTTATCATGGCAACATGGGGCGACACTTAGTGTCAAAACGTTTAAAATTGTTCAAAAATTTGCAAAAATGATATGACATATCGATTCGTATGAGAGTTTGGTAAAAAATATCACGGTGTCATTATTTTTTGTATTTTTTGTATTTTAATATCATATAGGTATGGGTATAGGTATAAATTTTCCTATAAAATATGTATGAATAATTAGGTAATGTTCAATTTAATGGCTCTATTATATTCAGCGTACGTTTTTTGGAAATTATTTATTGAATCTCGTAGTGTACCTCTCATTTGATTTCATGTAGTTTGTACTACATTATGTACATAATATTTTTATGAAATATTAAATAATTTTACTATAAACTTTTAATTTGTAATTGTAATCAATTGATAATTAATTATTAAATAAATATTACTAATTTAACCCTATTCTATAATACTGAAGTTTCTATTATCTCGAAATTTTCATCACTGAGTACCACTTGGAATATTATTATGACCTAAAACCTAAATTAGGGAACTTACAAATCGAATTATAGTTTATACAATATATTCAAGATAACTGAAAACATTCAATACTTCCTCAATTTCTTGACCAATTTGAATATATTATTTTATGTAATATATTAACATATACTTTCATATATTATTATAAAAATACGTAAAAATTTAAATATTTTTTTATAATTTTGGACCTATTAGATTATTATATACGCATAGTAAAAATTTCATTTTTCAAATAAGAATCTTTTCTACCATATTTATATAGTGAAAACGTTTTAAAATATGTTTTAGCTAAACCCAAAATTGATCAAGTTATAAAATCTTTCAAAAATTTGAGAACACTGTATAGTGTATATGAATATTTCATTTTGTTCACATATTGTATTTAAATGTTATGACATGTAAATAAAATCAAAATAAAGTAACGAAAATAAATATGGACGATTTCGTGTACCACTTTAATATTTTAAACCACCAATTGGAAATCCCTACTTTAATACTTTAATTATGTTTATAGTCATTAGAAGAAAAGGATTATAAAACCTCTGACCTTAAATCATTAAATGAAATTGATAACGAAATTACGGAAGTATTAAGTAATTTATATCCAGGAACTACATATAAAGTTGGAGTTATACTGATATCAAATGATGGAAATTATAATGATCAAGATATAGTATATGGTCAATATATTACATATTGTAAACGTAAGTATTTTCAAATAATTGTTTAAATTTTAATGATAATATTTAAAAGCTTATAAAACAAATTACTAACAGGTTACAAATATGGTTCTGGACTTCTTGCGTTTACATATTCTTCAATAATGGTTGTAAAATACCTATATAAAATAAGATGTAATTTTTTTTGTTTTGAAAAATAACGAATTTAAATTCAAATATTTTGCATATTTCACCTTTTTTAGGCTAAACGCATATTTGACCAATTTTGCTATTTTATTGTTATTTTTAACATATTTACGCATTTATATGTATTTACTAAATTTTCCTAATTATTATATTATATTGTATTATATATCCTACTCAAATTAAATTTAACCAATTTCGTGCACTTAAACTGAGCCCCAAATCGCGGTGGTGGGTAACCACCTCGATTGGTGATCACCGCCGTGTATACAAGGTGATTATAAAAATACTACACCCGATCCTATGACGCGGCTCACACAATATAAAGTATAGAGAAAAAGAAAAAAATAGACCCTGTACATTAATTTCAATGTAAATGTAATGTAAAAATAAGAAAAATAAAAATATTATAAAATTTTTATTGCTGATTTTATTGACTTAATATTTAACTTTTAAGACGACGTGATACCCGCATTTGCTGTTTCCGTCTAACCTACTGATAATATATGAAATTTACGTACAGCATTTTCATAACAACTCTGTTATTTCTAATATTAGAGTAATATAACTTATTACCAAATTTATAAACATGATCGTTATCTATGCTTTGTCGACGTCTTTTTTACGAAGTTAAAATTTTTTTAAATATTTAACTATTTTTAAATCCCAATATTTTAAATAGATATATTTACTCCAATATTAGAATTAATGATATAGTTGTGATACCAATACTGAACATATATTTTGTATATTATTAATTAGTTAGACGGAGACAGCAAATGCGGGTCCTCTTAACAAAAATATATAGGTAGTTGTACATATTTTTGCGCATATTTCAGTTCATTTAAGTGCATATTTGCATGCACATTTCCAACAATTTTAATGCAATAAGTTCCGAACCCTAGTAATAACCATTGAAAATTATATCATAAATATTTTTTTTCAAATATCTATACCTATATATATTACCTATATAAACTTTTATTAGTAATTTTGTAATATTCTTAAAGACTGTTTATATTTATAATACAAAGTTAATTACAGTTAGGTATAGATATTATTTATTATAATTTTACATCTGTATTTATTAATTATAAATGTTTATTTAATATTTAACCTTTAAAAATGAAAAATTCTAATATGTGGACTAAGTTCAATGAAACTATTTCATAAAAACGGAAGATATCTATCTATGATAGTAAGACAGTTTATCCAAATATTTTTACAATACACAATATTCGGGCGTTCATTGCGGTTATTATTCAGGTTTTCTGATGCGTTTTTATAAGTTACCAAATTTAACCATAAAGATCAAATATCATAGGTAACTCCAGATTACGCCTATACAGTGAATATCCATATATACAAATCATATTAACTAAAATAATAACAGTTATGGACAACTAAATTTCCTAATTAATTGCCTGCTCAATAGTTATTTTCTAACATCTAAATACATCCAATACCCAAAATCCGAATAATTCATTCAGATTTCCAACCATGTTTAAAGCAAATATCGTCGTTGGGCGATCAATACGTCGTATCTCAAAAAAGTAGAATGTTCAGGAGAGACTAAAACGTGTTTACAAAATCAAATTTAGCTGATAAACGTTTATTTTTTTTTCTTATCAAAATAATCTTTGATTATAATATTATGGCACTTTCATAATAATTTATATTTAGAATGTTTTCCATGAGATACGATGTATTTCAACGACTTAGACATGAGATACGACGTATTTCAACCTGAGATACGACTTATTTCCAGTGTATAATACTAAACAAAATAATAAAAAAATACAGCTCATAATAATATCAGACATACTTAGTCCATTTTTATTAATACTATTTATATTAATACTTTTCAGGCATTTTAGTACCTACTTGGTAAAATCATATTCCTTTTATTATTTAACCTTTTAATTTATAAAAACAAGTAACAATGAATAAAATATATTATACAAATTGTTCATGTAATACTTGGTAGTATTACATTTAATAATCATATAAAATATAATATATTATTTAAAAATTTCAAGTCAAAAAAATATTAATAATAAACAAAACCTTTTTTTGTAAAAATATAACAAACATTTTTATAACTGGTTATGTATATAAAAAAAAACCTATTTAAAATTTAAACTAATAGCTTTTTTAACACTTAATTTTATTATAAAACTCATGGCAGTCTTTTGGGAGAACAGATTTCAGTTGTTGCAAATGTTCCCACTTGGTATGTAATATTACATATCAATTAAAATAAGTAGAATTCATTAAATACCTATCAGTTTTTACTACCAAAAACTTACCTTTGTTTATAAGGTTACACTCAACATCATTACAATATTCTACATTATCATCATTATTCATTACTCTATCATTACTACTTATATCCATAACTAAATCATAACTATTATCAGCAATTAACATCTCCACACCATCAAAAACTAGCTCATCATCAACTATATTAAAATGTGTATAACAATTGATTATTTTAACATTAATAATCTATTAATTTATTATTTATTATTAATTATTGTATATTATATTATTTAGTTTAACAATAAAAACCTACTTTTGTTTGACAAACAAGTTGCCACATCAACTACATGTTTTCTTGTCTTAGTAATATTTTCGTCATTCTCATTATTAATTTCATCATAACATAATTTCTTTCGTACACTTCCAACATTTTCCTCAACAGATGTTCTGGGACTAACAGTCTTATCTACTTAAATATTATTATAATATTACATATTACTTACTTATTAAGTAGAATTCATTAAATACCTGTCAGTTTTTACTACCAAAAACTTACCTTTGTTTATAAGGTTACACTCAACATCATTACAATATTCTACATTATCATCATTATTCATTACCCTATCATTACTACTCATATCCATATCTAAAGTCATTATATATTATTATTAGACAAGAAAGATTTTATTTTATGTGACAAAATATTATAACTAACCAAAATCTGACATGTTGTCAATTTCATTCAATAGTTGATCAATATCTTCGTCGTCCATAATAAATATTAAAAATTATACTTTTTTTGTAATAATAACAAACAATGGAATAAAGTATAACAAACTAAATTGACTAGTTACTAGTCATAGTATTAGAATACAGATTAATATTATTTTAAATATTAAATGTTATCGTGCCATTTTATCAAAAATTGTATGAAATGAGATACGACATATTTCATGACCAAATATTTTATAACTGAGTTACGACCTTGTTACCATTTAGTTTCTAACCTCTTTGAAATTAAATAATGACAATATGGTATTTTATCAAAATCTGTGTAATTTTTTCCCGCTTTTTTGATGTATAAATCGCAAAATCGATTTTTTTTAGATACGACGTATTGCACGCCCAACGACGATATACTATAATGCGAATTTATTCTTATGTTGTAATTTTGAATCAATTACTCATAAAATTATATTTAATTGTATTTATGCAAGTACACTACGTTATGTTGGTTGTAAACTTAAATTGATACAACATATTATATAGGTACCTACTATAGGTAAGGAGATAAAATTAATTTTACATCCAACATAATCTACACAAATATACAATATTAAATACTAATTGTCTATTAATGTAGAATTTACGTTGTAATGTATTTACGTGTAATTTATGTTGTAGGATGCATTATATAATACAAAAAAATGTGAAAACCAATTATTTTATTTAAAAAAAGTAAATTTAACTATGGTCAATATACGTACCTACCACA
Source organism: Pemphigus obesinymphae (assembly GCA_025469235.1). Taxonomy (NCBI): domain Eukaryota; kingdom Metazoa; phylum Arthropoda; class Insecta; order Hemiptera; family Aphididae; genus Pemphigus; species Pemphigus obesinymphae. The sequence continues at coordinate 38,958 of JAIPRL010001309.1, forward strand.
GATATATACAGAAATTACAAATGTGGGTACCTATCTTATAATGTTACTGACTTACACATAGTTGTTAAGCTTTTTTAACATCAAACTATTAGTTATGCAGATCGCCTTAAATTTTCAAATCTATAGAAATCTATGATACCTTATATTATAAGGTATCTATATAGGTACCTTATAGGTACCTTATATTAATTATAAAGCAGTGTATTTATTAAAAATTAACAGTTATTTTCAAATCACGCTTATGGTACAATCTACCAGTGTTGGGTAAGTTACTTTGAGAAAGTAACCAAGTTACGTTACTAGTTACAAAATTAAAAAGTATTTGGATTATTTTTTCGTCATATAAATACAAAAATAATAGCATTACATTAATTTTTCAACTCAAAAGTAAGTAGTTACAATGATGTTACTTTCAACATTTTTAAATGTGTAAAAAGAAAGTATTAAGATTATCTTATTTTTGTCTAAAAATCGTCAAGTTATTATTATGAAATTCATTATCAAACCTACACTTACCTATTATAAAATCATATAATCGTTAAAATACCTATGAATTTTATTTTTTATTTATAAAAAGGTAACGCATTATTTTACAAAGTTATTTACAAATAACTAACGTAGTTACTCTTACGTAACTTCACAAATAAAATAATGAAGTTACCATAACATTACACAAAATCTATGTTATAGTAACGAGTTACTTCCGTTATGTTACTACCTAACACTGCAATCTACACAGGTATCTAGAATATACTACATTAAATAAATGTTTACGCCGATATGGCTCTTACGACTAGGCAGTTGGCCGCTCCGACTCGCGTCTAATGTTCGGGAAAGGTGACCTCGTAATTAATATTACAATTCGGAAATAATAAATTTAACTCGGAATTGTTATTAAAGCGCGTTGCGCTGAATACATATAATAACACTAATAATAATTTTACAAGTAGGTACATAGAATGAAAGTGTGGGCGCCCAATAATAATAATAATACTTCACAATCGAAATTGTCTAAATAATGGCTGATAACAGCTGAACACATAATAATGATAACAATAAGTGAATTGATAACGTCACCATCAGCTGACTGAAATCACACCAGTGCAGCCACTGCGACAGGAAAAACTTGTCCACTTGGATCTGGCCGCGGTGCAGGCTAATAACGGGTCGCGCACAACCACGTGGAAGACGTCGGTACAAAAGGTCGCATGATCCCAACCCGGGAAACGCGAGCGGACGTACCCGAAACGGCGACGGCGAGAAAACAGCGCCGCGAATGTGGAATCGGTCCGAAATGCACCGCACTGCTGTCGGCGACGACACGACAACGAACGCACAACTATTGGCGATAGCAAACGACGCGGCAAACGGCTCGGAAACCACGCGTCGCGAAGTATAATAAAAGGACTACACCCAAGGGGTGTGTTCGAAAACTCTACTCTAGTTAACTCGAGTCAACTATAGTCAATTTCGTATTGTTCACTGGAGTTAACTCTTGTTACCCAAAAGAAATCGCTAGGTTCTTTTAACTCTACTGATAATTATTCTTATCATATACAGATAACAAGTAATTTCATTCATATTCCTATTTCCCGCCCATGACGAAAGATGGTTGTTTTTACTTTTTGTGTTTTTTATGCTTTTTAAATTTTAAGTTTTTCTCATCATGCAAGTGACGGTAAATTTCAAAAACGAAGAACATACAATTTTTATTCCTGATGAATTGTATAATTATTTAAAATCGGGTGAAATAACATGATATTTATTGAAATCTCTTCATTAAGCTAGAAAATATATTGGGTCAAGACCTACCTATATAACTTTATAATTTGTAAACATTTTTACTCTTATTTTATTAGATGGAGTACAGTTGAATAAATATATGTTAAATATATTAAAAAATAAACAGCCTGAACAAACAGATGCATTAAATAGCAACAAGGCCTGTCTTGAAAAACCTTCATCAGAAAATTCTGTTTGTTCAGGTATTATCAATTATATATATATATATATATAAATATATCAAGGTTGGTCAGTAATATAATCATTGATTTTCTACACAATTTAAAAATTATTATTTAAAAGCATATTTTATACTGCTGAAATATTAAATTGTAATTTAAGACACTACCCTATATAATGTATTAAATAAGTATTATTGTCATACTGTATGTTAGATATAGTATAGGTACATGTATAGAGTATTACACTAAATGCTTGACACATTCCGATCACGGTGTATTAGCCTTCTGT
>JAIPRL010001309.1:41310-87819 GCA_025469235.1 Pemphigus obesinymphae
GCGATTTTCCCACCCGGTCGTTTTCGTACATTACATTATACAATAATATGATATACACGTGTAATGTTAATGCCACGCACATAATATCGTATCATTGTATATATATATATATATATATATACGAGCATTGTGTGTCCGGGGGGCTCGTTGTTCGGGCGTACAGTTTAATTCGCGCACGGCTCATTGACGCCGGTGAAAATGATTTGTAATTGATCGTTATCGCCACTCGACACACGCATAATATCATACAATGCGCTCGGGCATTCGTAACATATGTTTTGACCCTTAAGCCCCCGTACACAGCATCCGCGGCCCCTCGTGTTTTGTGTGTTTACGCGCGATTTTTTTCATTTTTTTTTTTTTTTTTCATTCTGTTGATAATTTTTTTTTTCCTTCTAAATCCTATTCATCGCGATATTTTTTATTTTTTTTTTTCGAGTGCATCACCACCACCATCACCACTACTATTGCGTGTGCGTGTGTGTACCTATATAATATATACATACGAGCGTTGTGCGTGCGTGTCGCAAACGCAAGCATACGTATAATATATTGCCGTTCTCGTATATCGTTCCGTTTGCAACAATGGTAGTTCGTCGTCGTCGTCGTCGTATATTTACGCGTATAATTAAGCAGATGTTTTGCGTATTTATTATATATATAATATATTTTGATGGCATCGGCGCTTGTCTATGTGTGCACATATAGTGTCTCTCTTTAAGTACGTTATATCGTATATATATATAGTATTGTACGTCCATTGTGTGCGTGTGTTATTTGAACAATATTCGCGTGCACGTGTGAATGAGTAAGTATAATATATATATATATATATATATAATATTATAGTGAATATCGCGCACTATACGTAATGCCGAGAAACGCGCGTAAGTACTTTATATAGTTTTAGTTGAATTTCCCCCCCCCCCCACATAACAATACCAATCGGCACAGGCGTACCGAAGTGATTTTTTTTTTTTGGGGGGGGGGACAGTGTCTTAACTCGACACCGACTTATTGAACTTTTTTGTATGAGCGGAATAAAAAAAGGTGGGTCACATACGTTTAACAATTTTTGGCCGACTGAAGGCTCATTTCCCTAAAAATACTTCTGTAAAAATAAATTTAAAATTATCAATAAGCATAAGCAAAAAACAAAAAAAACGTTCGCAAGTAATAATTTTTGGCCGACTGCAAAACTCAATAGTTCTTTTTTTTCTTTTGAACCTTACACACACACACACACACACACACGAATAGCCGGCCGACTACCGACAATACGATTTGGCGCCGACTGCAGAAACTTTGGGGGAGGGGGCAAATTGCCCCCCCCCTCGCTAGTTACGCCCCTGCCAATCGGTTTAGCGTTTATACATCCGGAAAGTATAAAAAATATTCCTCCAGAGAAAGTGTAAAATACATAAAAAAAAAAATTAAAAAAGTTTACTTAACACTAGGTATAATACCCATTATATTTAAAAATAATTAAATACACAATTTATATAGTGGCGTAATTTGGGAAAGTGTCCTCCATGTCTGGACACCCCCCCCCCTCAACCACTACTTCAAAATCTCAGTTTGCCAAATGTATTGTTACCTATATATTATAATATACTCTTAATAAAAATATCTAGGTATATGAAATTGAAAGTGTTTCTTATAATGTTTTTCTATAATTAATATATTTTATACTTTCTCCTGTTACTTACCGGACGAGAAGTTTCATAGCGATAATCGGTGGATATTTTCGAATTAAACTGTCCGAGTGAGCATAGTGTGGTTACAAATAAGTTGTACCAAATTATAATGTTTATGCTCCAGTAAAATATCCACCAAATAGAATTGTTTATATTTTAGTACACATAATTTCCCAACAATCACGATCAACGTATTTAAAATCGTAATTATTAAGTTCAAAAAATGTCAACAGCGCTGCAGGCCAGCAGTAAGTACGGCTTCTGAAAACTCTCCAGTTGCCTATACTATCCCATTGACACGCCTATATATTTAAGAGTAAAATTATTCGGGTAAAAGTGTTTAAATAGGTACTTATAATAAATACTATAGGTACTTTGTTGTGTCGGCATAATAGGTGTATATTATATTAATAAAACACGTTTGATTTAAAAGTAATTTTTTGGTCTAGTATTATTTAAACACAATTGACATATAAATATAGGTGTCAATCTATTATATATCATTATAATAGTATATACGAGTCTGAAGTTATTATAAGGTTATAGCCATATATATATATAGACTATATATTGTAATATCTATAATCCAAGAAATTTAAATGTTCTGGAATCGATACGGTTTTGTAAATTCTAATGTTCTCTTTTTATATTCCAAACATTTTTCAAAAAAGTTTAAATTTGGTAGGTATTACGTAAATTTCCTATATACATATTTAAATGTTTCCACCGTTATGCGTATTGTCGTACAGAATCGTATTGTATAATACGTATTTGGATGTTTTAGGGGAGATAAAACAAAAATGCAAGTGCACACTCGCACGCAACACATCAAAATGACTACCTATATAATATATTATACATATAATATACATATAGTTATAATAGTAAATTCTATACATCGGCGATGTACCTATATTACCTACAAATTATATTATAACAAATATTATTTGAGAGACGACTAAATCATCGTTGATTTTTTTACACAAATATTATATATTATTTATATGTTCAGGTATACCTCCTGTAGATATATTAGGTATAATACCTATATTAACACTACCTATATGATGTTGTGATGGGTATATTACGCATAGTGCATATATAATATACGTGGCCCTTTATAATAATATATAGACTCTTTTTGTACATATTGTAATAATAATAATAATAATAATAGGTATATAACGTGTTTATAGAAAATTCGGAGGATTTTTTTCCATTGTAAAAATACCTTTTTTTCACCGTCAAAAACGTTGCCGCACACAACAAAAAACATGACGCGCGTCGGTCGACTCTGCGGGGAGATGATTTGATTACGGCGGGGAATTAAAACGACACATTCAACCTTGTTGCATCCCTCGTTTTATAACACCCTCCCCGTATTCGTATTATTATTATTATTATTATTATGCATTATACGTAAATATATGTTTATATATATATATATATGGCTTTAGACGTACTTTTCTGACATATTGTATATATTATGGAGTAGGAGTGGGTATTATATAGTACATTTATCGCGAACTGCACACGAATTATAACAAAACATATTATATTTTATCGCGTATATACGACCGTGTATCATTATTATACCTACTCGACGACGCGGAGAGTGTGTACAGAGATATGCACACGCCATCATTATATATAATGCGCTCTATATTTATATATATATATATACGCATTGTTTAGGACTGTACCGACAATCCCTTCAAGTATGGGCGAAAGAAGAGAGAAAAAAAAAAACTGTTAATTACATTGTCGAGATGAAACCGTGTATTCTTTACATAGCAGTGCTAAACACTATACCTATTATATATACAGATAATATATTATCATACAGTGGCGTATATGAGGGGGGGTGGATCGTCGCCCTCCCCCCTCCTTTGGATTTTAGCGGTGTTGTTTTCTATGATTGCACGTATAATTTACTATTCAAGCGTGTATTGATAATTATTATATTTGAATTGTAATCGACGTTTCCAAAAAATTATATAAGGATATCAGGCCATGTTTATCTATATACTTAACCCATCATAGATAATATATAGAATGGATAGGCCATCTGATGGGTGAACAGAGATTGACCGGTTTGGCTTTATTGAATATTCATAAAGCAGCTATTGAAGTGGATGTTCAAGGAATTATTGATCGATTTGCAAAAGAAAAAAAAAGATCAATACTACTTTAAAAAATGTTAAAGCATTGTATATTATTTTTAGTATAATTGATAATTAAAACGGACATTATTATAAAAAATATGCTGACCTCATTTTTTTGGGGTGATGAGTGGGGGTTTAGCGCCTTTGCTATATTTTTAGGTAAGTACGTTAAAAATTTTAAATCCCTCCCCTCTTAATTGAGCTTCAGATACGCCACTGTTATCATATAGGTATATAATGTATATAGAGTGCAGTAAGACCGCAGATATTATACTATAGCTGATCGTCTTAAGAAGATAGGTACTCTATTTGCCAGCCTCTAAAATCGTGTGTAGTACCACACGATCTGCGTAATACGGAGATATGAATGTGTACCTATATAGTAGGTACGAAATTTGGAAGTGTTTTAATAAAATTAGCTAATTCTACATTTCTACATATATATTATAATTTTCACTGAACCAAATATTATATCTGCGATTTAAATAAAAATATAGATTAATTTAATAGTATATGGTTGTTTAATATACGTCCAATAAAATGTTTATTGGTTTCGAAATAAAATATATGTTAATTTAAAAGTAAAATAACAAAACGTATTATTGATTTAACAATATCTTTTATCAATATCTTGGGGGTAAAATTGTCTAATTGAATACAAATTTATTGGAATTAGGCAACAAATATTTTATTAATTCAATTATAAATATATTTTGTGTTTCTTTCTTTCTTCCTCTTCGAAGGACAAACGGCCATTTGTTAATCAAAAATAGTCAATTTAAACAGACCATAATTATAATAAAATCTGTATTCATTTTACAAATTATTTTTATTAAATTATGACTTATATATATTTTTTGAAATTTACAAAATGAATTTGTTATTGTAAACACATTTTTTTATTAATTTAACAATATATATACATTAAAATAATAAAAATTGTATCATTTCAACAAATATTCGTTTGTTGAAATTTGATTATTGCATATGGTTAATTCTACCAATGATATTTGGTTCAGTGTTGGCGAGAAAAATAAAAAATTTCATTCAAACTACAAAAATAATTGAATGTGTAGTACGAAAATCAAAATATTTCAGGCTCTTTGCTGGTATAGTAATATTTCTAGGACCGATACCAGTATCATTGTGATATGCACACAAGTATGAGGTATAACCAGAGCCGGGATCAAGGTAGGTATATATGTAGGCTAGCTATAGGCGTCAGCCTAGAGTGACATTTTCGAATGGGGGCAGTATTTTTTGTACTTTTGGATCGAAAAGTCGAGACTTTTTTACGTTAGCCTTTTTTTTTACGTTTTTAAGGAAGTTCAAAAAGGTTCTGGGAGGAAATTTATACTATATAGGGTGTACGCAAATTCTAAAAAAAGTTTATGGCTTTTTATTTTATTTTAGGATTTTAGGATTTTGCCTAGTGCATTATTATTTATTATATAATTTAACCGGCTATTTGCCGGTCTTCATAAACAGGGGTGTATCCAAGCTCAATTTATTATGGGGGGGGGAGCAAATATAATTTGCCATTTCTTTAAAAACGTAAAAAACAAACAAAAAAAAAAGATAATCAACTTTTTTCTTCCAACTATATTGCGTCTTTGGAATTACTGTGCCCCTGGCACACGTTCCTTTGCCGTGCCGACCCCCTAAAATTTTTCGCCCGGAACAAATGCAGCTCTTGCTCCCCTCTTAATGAGCTCCTAATCTGTATTCTGAATAGTACGTACCTATGCATTATAGGAGTTAGAAATATAGAATTCGCAAATCCTCTCATGTTTTATTAATTATATATAGGTATTATACGTAGGTACGTAAATAATATGATTTAAAAAAATAAGGAAATGCATTAAACCCATGAAAAAAACAATAGGTTTGTAAAAATCTTATATCCTTTGTAAAATTTAATATGAATATTTATCGCAAAAAATCTGGTAAATTTGAAAAATTACAGAATTAAGAAATATCTGCAATTGTAGGTATGTAATATGCAGTAATTATAATTATTATTATTCCGATTGAATTATTTTGTATATTACATTTTTACCTTTAAATATTTATTAATCCCATACATAGGCGCCCGCAGGGGGGGCAAGATGAGGCATTTGCCCCCCTCTGGCTTTTTGGTAATATTGTAATGTTTAGTATAGTAATATTAAAAAGTAACAAACTTTTAATAATATTAGAATATTATATTAGATAAGTATGTACTTATATTTAATGAAATAAAGAATTTAAAAAATAATGTATATTCTTATTTATTTTTTCTTTTAAATATTTTTTTTTTTACAAGGTTAAACATTTTCTGAAATCATCACACTGCATGTAGTATATTTTATAAGCTTGCCCCCCCCCCTCTAGAAAAATTTCTGCGGGCGCCTATGATCCCATATTGTCAATAATTACGTACCTAACTATCCTACTACAATTAATTTTATTATTTATTATAAAATCAATGCTGCTATATATATATATACCTACTACTATATAATATGCCTACAATACCATTGATGATTAATTATACATATATAATCAATGATAGTACTTATCATTTACTTAAGAAAACACCCATTGTATTTCATATGTCATGTTATTTAATTATTCTTTAAATCGTCGTACTATATTGGCCATTTTTTTTTCCTGATATTCGAGTTGACTCAGATTCTTTTTGTAATCCGATGATTACAATATCAATATCGTCATACTACTTTCAAATTATTAGTGATATTATATATTATGTACATAACAATATTATACTGTTGAGTGATATGATTAACAAAAAAAAAATAAAAAAAAAAATACCGTCTTTGTGTCCTGTATGTGCACAGCATTAATATTTATTTCTCGATAAATTTGACGTGTTTATCTTATTTCCATTTATATATTCGAAAATAGTAGCCATTCAAATTCCATATTATTATTATTATTATTATTATTACAAGAGAGTTTTATTATACCTGTTTCAATGCGTATTTAACGGAATCCCTGTCTGTCAGATAAATGCGTTTTATGTGTATTGTTTCCGGGTGCCACTGTCTCGGTTTCTTTATTATAAAATATTATTTATGGTACCTAAAGTATTCGTGGTAAGCAAAATGGAACAATATTATCTAAATTCAAATAAACTGTACCAAACAGGTTTGAGTGTAAATCCCTGAAGAAATAATATATATCCGGTGCCAAAAAGGAACTGGCACCTGCACATAAACATGACGCGGGGCCAAGCCGACATCACGAACACACCATTCATATTTCAAAACCGATGACACATAATAGAACACCCAGCTTTTTTCAATGAATGCCACAAAAGATTACAAACACATTTTCGATTTTAAAATACCAAACTAAATTTAGTAGAAAGAGATGAATACGTTGCGGCGCAAACGCCCGACCACAAAGACACGGAGATTTTAATGTATAAATTAAATTTAAAAAATATATAAATAAAAACGTATACCTAGGTACTGAAATATTCACCGCGAATCCCGTGCGAAATTACATACAAATTAATACTGGACAGGACATATTATATTTATAATATATAGACAATTTATGCGTGATAATTATATTTATAAATATATTTCATATATACCTACTGTTTATATAGGTAACCTAATGGCCAATAGTAATTATAGCGGTGCAGTATTTTATCTTTACTGCTACTTATTAATTTTGTTTAAATATTTGTTTTCCAGATTGAACATAATTTTGATAGGTAAATATTTATACAATAATAAATAACAATGTAGCAAAATATAATATTTTGAATGTTCGATAACAAATTATAATATATTATATTTTACTGTTCACAAACGTTATTTTTTGGTCAATATTTAACCGCCACATATAATTGCAATATAAATCTATAGCTAATGGCTGATTATTATTGACACAAATAGTATACGTATAAACACGAATTGACGTACGTGCGATTATAAAAATGTCCACGATTATAATACGACTATATATATAAGTTTATTTTAAATTTACCGACTAGATTATTACAAGTCGATTAAAACATAATAGGCAAATGTACGAGTTTTCCCTACCTCAAAAATGATGCCATCAGGGCCGTCCCGAGGGGGGTGTCTCACCCAAAGTCAATGGGCTTTTTTTTTTTTTTTTTGCTTATTTACGTTTTGAAACGTTGTCGGGAAATTTTACAACAAAGAAGTATTTTTCCGAATTTTTAGTCGGAAAATGGAAAAAAAGTTGATTAATTTTTTACTTATGTTAAGTATTACAGTGGCACAAGAAATATTTTTCATTTGGGAGGGGAGGGGGTAAAGGTATATACTCGTAATTTTTTTTAATATGTAATACATTAAATGTCTTACTAATATGTTTAAATATTTAAGTATAATAATTATATAAAATGTCTAAGAAAGTGTGAAACCATTTAAACATAAAACTATATGTGAAAAATATAATACTTTAGTAGTTTATTTCTTTAAAAACTTATATAGAATTATTATATAGGTAATATACATATTATTACATATAGTCCGGATTGGCTAGGCGAGCTACCGAGAAAGTCTGGGCCACGTGATATATATAGGCCGATTAAGTAATGTGTGGCCAAAACTATAAGAGCCTAATGTGAAATTAGGAAGATTCTTAATAGCCGGGTACACTATACAGTTTATTAAAATATTTTTTAAAATAGTCAAAAATGTTTTTGAGCCGGTAGAAATCCTAAAACTAGGTGGATCGATGGCTTCCCTATCCGGTGCTGTATATGTACATATATATGTTGTGTTAACATATTTGCAAAGTTAATAATTAATAAAAAGGAATAACTATACAAACAAAAATCTGTGTATAGGTACCTATAACTTTTGAGTATTAATTATTATCATAATGTTACAAATTAATTATGCATGTTTACATTAATGAGATGATTATTTATGTATTTTATTCAAGATGGCAAATGTATAACTTTTTATATCTGAGAGGTAACTCTGCCCTTTCTGCCCTCTTCTCCTACTCCACTGAAGTATTATGTATTATATTTTTTTTTTTCAAATTTTTACCCCCTCAACCCCTAAATTTTTTTTTTAGGATGGCCCTGGATGCCACTCAAATAATGGCTTTCGGAACTTTCAATTTTCACAGAGTGGATACCTATATATTGTATTTTTACTATTTCCCCCATACACCTGCACACGTAATATATTATTCAACATTTTTTCAAATTTACTAACTCCTTACCGCTTACCTATATGTATATTTTACAGGTTGCGTTAATCGTTTAGTTTAAAAATATAGTATATCTGTATTTTTTCATTATTGAATTGATTTACTTCAGTAAATTGCTTTTTAAATTTAATTTTAATCACACTAATTAGTAATGAATTAACTATATATAAACTAGTAAACAGTAGGTAGGTACAAAGAATATTGTATAAAAAAAATCAAATTGATATGATAGATATAAATATATTATAATAGGTATAGATAATATGGGTATTAGGTACCTAACTATTTATTAATGACTCATCAATTAATGGTAATGATGGCGTAGTTATATATGAATATGATTTATGGCCCGTTTCGCCGACAATGTTATAATTTAATCATTTTATCCATAAATTATAATTTATAATTATATGGTATAAAATTAAAAATCATTATTCTAATATTATATGATTGTTGTAGACTTGTAGATCATTACATATATATATATATATATATATATATATATATATTATATAGCTGATAATTTATTTTCGTCCCAGTGACGGTGAGAAGTTTCTTTTTACTTTCTATTCACCAAAGTTCCCGCTAAAACGAAAAACGGTCTGATTTTCGTTTCGTCAGATCTATATTTCTATTACATTACATTATTTTATTATGAGATGTAAATATATAAAAAAAAAAAAAAAACGGATAAGTACTTCTCACTAAGTACTATAAATTTCACTGGTTTGTAATGAAAGAGTGTTTTAAAATCATTTTTTTTCTCATTATTGACTTTTTATACTTATATCTTATTAGCATCATTTTTTTTCAAGTTAAAAACAAGAGTTATATAGGTTTATTGCTTGATTTTTTTACTTGGAAAAAACTTGATTTAGAGAACCTTCTCTCCGTTATAAACTTCATTGGGTTTCACTAATGTGTAATAAGTTACTAGTACTTACTTGTTTTTATTTTTTAAACATAGCCCTTATTTTATATAGGTAGGTATGTGTAATATTGTGATCTCAATGAACCCATAATTTCTAAAATGGTCCGAACATGTAGACATAGCTTTTGTCAGCGAAACGGAATTTGGCGATCAGGAACTACGGACGCGTACCTATATAGGTACTATAATATAGCATGTAAGTATAGGTTTAAACATTTAATTATTTAAATAATAATAATTGAAAAATCTAGAAAAATTTTGTGGACTATCGCTACTCTCGATGTTCCGCATATTCCATTAACTTCTATCATATATATTATTATCAAATTCGTCTCTGCGGTACATATATAGTGGTCGTAATAATCGGTGTACCTGTTGTAAAACATACATTCCACAAGACATATGGAATATTATGTCAGAAATTGTGTAAACTACTAATGGTTATGCATTTTGATTGATAACAATTAATGGTGTATATTACTCGGTATTGTAGAGATAAAACGATAATATTATTATCGTTCCACAAATCCACAGTATAGGTATTAACTAAATGGACTGTGCATTTCTCACCCCTTGCCCATTAAAACACTTGGATGATTATTAAAATTGGGCATTGCCCGTATTGTGGAAGAAAATTACTACATTACCGTTTATTTCGTAGATGTTCTGATTATCATAATATTTTAAGCAAAGATACACAAATATACCTAATATACCACAAATATACTTGTATAAAAAATATAGGTATATATGTACGTATTAGCTATATATTTTCATGGGTATAGTTAATATAAAAAAAAACTAGATCGCCAATTTACGGGTAAAAACGAAGCCGCACGTTTTTATTGTGTTATTGCTGTAAATATGTACCCAGATAATTTTCATTATAATAATCTGTGATAATGCACGGTCGTTATATAGACATAGATTACGTATGTTTAAACGTGATAAGATTCAAATTCGCCCACAAAAAGACGGCCGAAAATTGTGACAAATTATTTTCACGGGGAACTTAATTATCTGTTAGAAATCTACTACAAATAGAATACTATAGATAGGATGCACGAATACTGATAACAAAATGGACGATAAAGGAAACCGCGGTGGCCTGAATAATATGCACACACACACACACACACACACACACACACACTCTCTCGTCAGACAACCAGAGCATGATTATCACAAATGCCGTGGAACAAACGAGCTAAAAATGAATTTTATCTTCCACAATACTCTTTTCAGCTTATCAAATGTTTTGGTTCCAAGCACCGTCCGGTAGACCATGTAGGATAGGTCAATATGGGCAGGTGCGGATATATAGAGCTCATTAAGGGAGGGGGGCGAATACGGATAATTGAGAAATAAAATGCTAAAATCAATTTTATACTCCTCGAATGATAATAAAAAAAAAAAAAAAAGCCACAGTGCCCCCACTCAAATCTGACCCTTGTCTGTGGGTGGTGGGTATGCCCATATAGATATTATAATATTCGTGTTTTATGAAATCCGGTTCCGTGCAAATCTCATCGATCCGTATATATATAGGTGACACGTATCCGAATTCGCATATCTGAAATCTGCACGATTATAAACGCACTCAACGCACGTTTTATGCATTGCGAAAACGAATCGCTATCGCGTCGTTTATGCGTATGTGTTTTTTCTTAATTTTTTTTTATTTTTTACCGTAATTGCTATTCAAATGAAAAATAATACATAAATCACGACAAATTTTGTGGTGGCCGAAAACCGAATTCGTGTTGTTCGAAGAGGGAAAAATAAAATAATATATTTTTGCATTCGCAGTGGCGCACACGCGGTAGATACGAGAAAAAGAGAAAAGAAGTAGGAAAAAATAATGATTGATTGTCGTCATCGTCGTCGTCGTCGTCGTCGTCGGTGCGGCGGCGGCAGTGGCCGAGGCGGCGGCAGTGGCCGTGCCGGCGCGGGCGGTGGCGGCGCGTACCCCGTGGTGGGGAGACGACGGCGCGACGCGATTGGCCGGCGTCCGGGCGCTGCCCACAATTTACGGTACCGCCGCCGCCGACCGGCACACGTTCGAGCCGGATCGTCGCACGCACGACAGTTCACTCCTCAGCGTCGTCCGTTTTGGGCATTTACGCGTTCGTCTGCACCGCGTACGCACTTCTCCGGCCGTGTTCTCGCGTTCTCCCGTTCGTCGCGTCCGTTCTCGCACGATATCTGCGACATTATTATAGGTTAATGTAATGTTACCTAATTAATAGTAATACGTTTATTATGCGTCGAGTAGTGCGCGACTAATAGTATCTATTTTTTTTTTTTTTTTTTCTGTGTCCCATTCGGTTTCCGTCGTTAAACGTTGTGCCGATTTCCTGCGGTGGCCGTTTCGAACCGGAAACAAACGTATAGGTACGATTTCCGCGCGCCGTTGAGCACGCACGCGACGACCTATAAACGTTTTCTGCACGGCAAACAACACGCACCATGGACAACACGCCGCACATGCCAAATTTCGATTTCATGATGGACCACGGCCACCATCACCATCACCACAGCCGTGCCCTCGAGTCCTCGGTGTCGCCGCCGTCCGCCGTACTGCAGCAGCAACAGGTACAACAGGTACAGCAACAGCAGCGCCCGCAACAGGGCGCCGTCGGCGGTGCCGCGGGCGTCGGAAAGCCCGAGCACATCAAACGGCCCATGAACGCGTTCATGGTGTGGGCGAAAATCCAGCGCCGGATGATCGCGCACGAGAACCCGAAAATGCACAACTCGGAGATCAGCAAGCGGCTGGGCGCCGAGTGGAAGCAGCTGAGCGAGACGGAAAAGCGGCCGTACATCGACGAGGCCAAGCGCCTGCGGGCCATGCACATGAAGGAGCACCCGGACTACAAGTACAGGCCGCGCCGCAAGCCCAAGATCCAGCTGCACGCCAACAACAACAATAGCAGCAACAACAACAACAACGGCGCGCAAAACAACAACGGCATGACCGTGGCGGCGGCCATGCACGCAGCGGCCGGCGTCCAGTCCATGAACAGCCACCATCACCATCACCACAAGTCCAACTTTCACAGTTTCCCGGTCGTGTCGGCGGGCGGCGGTACGGGTGGCACGAACTTCACCAACTTCCCGATGCCGTACTTCTCGACCGCGCACCATCCGATGCACTCGTTCGACGGGCTCGGCGCCGCCGGGTACCCGACCCCGGGCCTGGTCAGCCCGTACCTGAACGGACTGAACGCCACCATGCCGTCGTTCGATCCCATACACCTGTCCAAGCTGGTGCAGGCCCAGCAGCAGGCCGTGGCCCACGGCGGCGCGGGCAGTGGCGGCAGCGGGACGCCGTCGCCCACATCTCAGATGGCCGGCACGCCGCCGCCCGCCGCCGCCGCGGCGTTGGCCAGCGTCACCGACGTCAACATGAACATGGCGCACTTGCAACAGCACCAGCCGCACAACAAGAACGGCGCGGCCGTGGTCAGCTCGTTTTACAATCCGTTTTATTCGTCGGCGGCCGCGAGCAAGGCCAGCCCGTACTCGCACCCGCACATGAGCATTTTCCCGTCACCGTTCTCGTTCTACAACAACGGCGGAGGCGCGGGTGTCGGTGCCGGTGCCGGCGGTGTCGTCGGCGGCGGCGGCGGCGGTGGCGGCGGCGGCCCGGGGATCGGTGACGATCACCACGGTCATCAGCACAGCCAACACAGTCAGACGGCCGCCGCGGCCGCTTTCGCCGTCCAGCAGCATCACCAGCAACTGCAACTCCAGCAGTTGCAGCATCACCGCCAGCAGCAGATGCAACAGCAGCAGCTGCTCCAACAGCACGACAACAACCGTCCCGGATCCACGTCCTCGGACATGGAGAACGACCCGACCAGACAAGTTCCTAACGCCATGCATTGAGTGTGTATACTAACTTCGAAAAACGTTACGTGTATACTATTGAATTTTTTTCTAATTTTTAAGTAACTATTATTGAATTATTTCCTTGAGTTTTTTTTTTTTTCTTCATCATTATTATTATTATTATTATTATTATTAATTTTTGTTTCGTGTTAATCAGGACGACGTATTATTTATTATCATTGTGTATAAAATGTACCTACTATACCTATATAAAAAACCCACGCATCGCGCGTATTTTCTCATTATTTTACATAATATTATCGATAATTATACTGCGTAATATAATATTAGTTGACCTATACAAGTATTGTCTTCAGGGGTAATGCCTATAGTTGGTAATTATACTTTAATTTGTAATTGACGAAAATTTTCGAGAAATAAAATTTGAATTTAATGTTAAAATTTCGATAGTGTTTTTGTGTTCTCTGTACTAACTATGTAGTATGTGTATTACATAATATTTTAATGTTGTCACGAAAAATACCTGCCTATAATAATATATTCTCTGGTTTTTTTCTTTTTTTTTTTTGGTTTTGGTTTTGGTATTATTAAATTGTCAAACGTCTTCGAAACGACTCTGGAGATCGAGTTTACGTGTACGCGTATAGGTACCTATTGTGCGAGTACATTTTTGATTTTTTTTTTCGTTGTTTATATCAAACCCGAGTAATTAATTATTAAAAACACGTAAATGGAGAGAGAGAGGGAGGTAGTGGCTAAACAATATTTAGATAACGTGTGTGAAAAATATTGGAAATTGCATATTAATATGAAAAAAGCCGGAACAAATCACGTTCTCATATTATTATATAATTATTATTGTTGTTATTGACGGTTTTAAAACAATGTGTGTCTCTCTATATTATCTCTAATCTGGTACATTATTATATAAATAGAGAATAATAATATTGTGTCGTTGACACTAGGTACGTGTCGCGAACGAGATACGATAATAATGGTTTTTTTCGTCATTATATCGTTTATAATAATATTGTCGCGGGAACAATGTGCGAATCCGCTCCGACAGCAACCGGTTCCATAACGCCCGCGGCGGTCCCGATAATATTTTACTGAAATTTATCGTCGTAAATGTGTAAGTTTTGTTCATTATTATACATAAATATTAATTTACAACACGAAAATATAAGTAATTACTGTAGGTAATAATATTATGATTATGTAATTTCCGAATGGATAATCATTTTTGCCAAAAATCGTTTTTCATTATTATTATTATTATTATTATTTATTTATTTTGTTAATGGTCTGACGAATCTGAATGCGTGGAAAATGTTTTTTTTGGACCCGATTCAGAACATCCGTAATTCATATATTCTATAATATTCTCTGTATATACCATATATATTATATACATACCTACTTATTATTAATTATGTTTTATTTTAGTTATCGTACCGAGTCGTTTTTTATTTGACGTTTTATATAACGATTATTGGATATTATAATATTTTGCTAGAGTAGGTACGTACTTATTATATCTATAATATATATTACCTATATAAACATAAATATTATACCTATAAACGGTGTTATCGGGAAAATCAAAGAAAAAAGAGGAGGGTTAGGAGGGTACTTTAAACAATATATATTTTTATTATAACAATTGAACTTTATTTACTGTGTAAATACGAAATAATACGTCAAAAAAAAAAAAACTAATCGATTTTTCCATAAGATTTCTTTCTTAACAATATCTCTGTCTTTCTAATGTTTTTTTTTTTTTTATAATTAATAATAATTACTTAAATTATTTATAATTTTTTAATTTTAATTATATAATTTAATAATTACCCGCTTCATAAAAATGTTTGTCACGATTATATTTAGGTCAGAGCATTCGACAATTTTTCTTTTTTTTTCTACAAATCCTCTATAAGCATTCACGAGAATAGTAACTATAAAAATAATAGTATAAACATTTTTAAAATGGTTTAACGCACGCAGGTACCCCCCGTAATCGGGCAGCACAGACCATATAAAATATCTATATTTTAACGGGGAGGGGGGGGGAAACACTGGACCTAGAATGAAATTTTTTCACGGAATAGTGACAAACACGAAATTATCCGTAAAAAATCAATTGAAATTTGTCGTTTACACGTATATAGAGGTATAGGCGTACCTCGGGCCACGCGCGCCTATAATATATATAGAGTTACAATATAGGACGTTTTTTATGCGATCTCTTGCCAAATTAATTACACCACCGATATATATTTGCATTTATTTATTTATTTTTAATTCTCATTTGAGCTTTACGTTTGGAAAATAGTTCCAATGCGGTGTACCTACTATAACCACCTGTTAGCAGGATAGAAATCCAAACGGTGGGTGGTGATTACGGTCCGGTTTCGTCCCTACCCTAAATTTGGACGCCCATACAGTACGTTATATATATATATATATATATGTAGTTGTGTACATAATAATTAACCGTAATATTATTGTAATATACCTATCGACCAGTGTGGTCACTACTGGTATTTTGTAAACTTAGATAGAAATCACACATTATCCGTGCGTTACCGCGTGTTTGTATAATGTGTATATATATATATATATATATATATTATATTATATGTATGTCTGTGTGGATTTTAATCGAAAATAGATTATCGTTTTGTTGTTCGTACAAATTATTGTAATAATATTATTATATGATGTCACGTCATGTTATATAACAATGTCGTCGTTCCTCCCGGTCTTACGCAATGTGATACGATATTATATATTTAACGGGTTATTCTACAAGCCCCGAATTCAGAAACTATTGACAAAATAAAGATGTTTAATTAAAACTGTTGACATGTGCCTAGTTTTTTTGTTTTTTTTTTGTTTTTTTTTTTTTTTTGTTTACAACGTCTATTATATTATATAACTTTTTTCTCCGCACATCAAAAGAAAATAATAATGAAAAAATAAAATCAATTCGTTTTATGATTGGGGGAGGGAGCGTGTGAACTAGGCCAAGTCCGCGTGGTTTTCGATTTTTCAAAAATGTCTACATAAATTATATTTTACCTAGCTTTTTATTCATTATTTTTAATTTAAATCTATTATTTTATTATGGGTGAAAATTACCGAGAATTCGTCGCACGAGAAGAATCGAAATTTCACGAAATAAATACAGTGGCGTGCAGGTGTAGGTATTCACTTACCCTTTGAATTGAACAGAGATTTTTTTTTTTTTTTTTGCACGTGAAAAAGTGAATTTTATACAGTTTTGGAGAGGTATTGTGGATAATTTCTCGAGTCAAAATGTGCGAGTGGATGATTTGTGGAGATTAATATTCGATTGCCATATTAATTATAAGGGGGTCGGGCACTAAAATTACTATCACAAAATCACAGGGGGAGGGAGGTACGTCCTCTTTGGGTTGTCGAACTAGTAGTTTTAGAGAATATGTGTACCTACATACTGTTTATTACTAAAACTTATTTATTGTATTTGAAAATATAATGAAACACACATATTGGCGGTAAGGACGGTAAAAACCGAAAAATGAACACACTCATCTTACTAATTGACAAGATAATTAACTTTTAAATATTGCAAAGATTATATAATATGTATCTCGTATATTTTACGTTATAATTGTTTTTAAATAAATACGTTTAAATTTAAAATCCGATTTTCGAGCCTCGTGATTGACATTTAGGGGGGGTGGGGAAAAGTGGGATATTAAATAAATATTTAGAAATACAATTTAAACTCGTAGGAATAACTCAAAATTTACAAATAATAAGCTTAAATTGAAATGGGAGGTAAAATTCTGTTTTTAGGTTTTTGCAGGGTAAAGGTTGTACGCCCATACAAATATCGGTATTTTATTATATGCCTCTTAAAGTAGGTAGGTACTTCGATTTTTCATCGTCACTGCGGCACGCCGATTTATTAGTTTCGAGACACGGCCCCCTTTATACCAATACTTCCCCTCCGGCTACCAGGATCAGCCCACCGGCAGAAAAAAAAAATAAAAATGAAGTTCTTTTTCTTTTTTACTCGACCGAAACACGATTCGTATTTATAATATAATTTTTTTTTTTCGAGTTTTGACTTTTCGATTTTAATCTGAGCAATAATACGGAACAAACATAGCAAACCCCCTTCGCTGTTATAATATATGGGGTGCAGAAATGCCGGTGAGATGTTAACCTATACATAATATTATATTATGATTTACTTATTCGTTTGGTTGTTATATATTTTTATTACATGTATAAATTACTACATTATTATCAATTCTTCTTCTTTTTTTTTTTTTTTTAGTATTATGTAGTCTAAGTGCCATACATAATATTATATTATTATGCTTGAATGTGTTTTTATTTTTTTTAAACGATAAAATAATGTCACTCGTCGTACTAAATTACTCGTGAATTATTATGATTATGTTTATGTGTAATGTATTAATATATAAATTATTATAATTATACAATAGCTTTGACGTATATATTATACTTTGTTATGAAGAACTTTTGTAAAAAAAAAAAATATGTCAACTTGAATTCTATACTTTGGAAAATTATAATATTGTACCTATTTGAAATATATTTGATCCGAACGTTATATTTATCGTTTATGTTTTCTTTCTTTACATATAGGTACCGTCCATTTTTATTGCTTTATTATTATTATTATTATTATTATGTCTTATATCAAAACGACTCGAAACTCAACTAAAATTAATTTAGTGTTAGGTACATATTGTTTATTGTATATTGTACCTAACCGATTGAAGTTACGATAAAAAATACAGATATAATAACTATACAAATATCAAGTAAATGATAAGTGTTGGTTTTAGTGGATATTTTAATTTTGAAATATTTTAAAATAGGTATTTGTTACCTATATGTAATACGTTTTGTTGTATATCAGTACACCCTATATTTAATCTTATAATGCAGCTGCTAAAATATCCTGATTTTCGTGGGTACTATACCCACGAATACTATACATTTAGTATATATTTAGGTACTATACATTTAATTCATTTTTTCTTTGAATGATCTTTTTAGTTTTTTTCAACAACATTTTATGTGGAATTGGGGTTAACTCGATGAACATACTTACAAATATCGTACTATAATAGTACTACACGTTAAACTTTTCGTACTGCACACACAATTTTGGGGACTGATATAAAGTTTAAACATGCTGTTTTGGTAGGTATAGTTTTTAATTTTTGTAATGTTCACTCTAAAGTTTTAGACGATATGAAGTAAGATAAGTAAGTATAAGGATATGTATATATACTTAAAAGAAGAAGTATAAAGAAATATAAAAACCTATACCTATAATATATTAACGCGTAATAAGTTCTTTGAAACGTTGAAATTATTATTATTACATAAAATAACGATTTAAATCGTTTGCTGGCAGGAGCGTCATTTGGGGGGTGGGGGTGAGGCAGGGTGTGCCAAATTCTTCAATGCGCCGCCACGATTATAAGTGCACCGACCAAAAAAAAGTAGGTTTTTTTTATTTTACTCATTTTCCGTTTTTAAAGATGTTTTTGAAGATGAAAGATTTGAAAGATTAAAGTATTTTCGTAGTACCTGTAATATTATGGTCATATAGTTAGAAAGTACGTTTTGAAAGAAGTATTTTCCATATTTTCCATAGCATTGGAATGAAAAATGGGCCCGGTGAAATGTTAAAAAGTGGCCTGCCTAAAAGGTCGCATACTCGAAAAAAAAACACTGAAATGACGCCACCACTGTTTGCGGGTATCTACTTAAGAAGTAAGTATAGCAAAATATCTACGTGTCTATATAACTAAATATACTTTCACAGGTACCTATATATTATAATATGTGCATGCTGAAATGAGTAGGTATATTGTAAATAATAATCTTATTTATATTAGGTATACTTGTTTATAGAATTAGAATAGTTTAAACGTGAGTGCCTATAGGTCGTCCCAGTACGTGTAAACTTCAAAACGTATAGGTACATTTTGGTATTTTTCACCAATTGTTTTCAATGTAATTTTAAAACCGTATAAATTAATCAATAATAACCATGCAAAAATAATAAATGTTCAACACGAATTTTTATTGACTAATAATATTTTAACGGAAATTTTATATTACATAATATATATATATATATATATATATATATATATATAGGTACATATTATAATATTATACCGTTTAGATTTCTTAAATAATTGCAGATTTACTTAACGCGAAAATCGAAATCCGCACAAATAAATCGAGCCATCATATAAATAATTGGCTAAAGCACTTCAATGAAAAAAACCAAATTTAATATATACTTAGATCTTATACAAGTACTGTCTCAGTTACAACGAAAAATATGATATATAACAGGAATAGTCAACTCAAAGTGTCTATAGAAAAAATAAAAATAAAAAATATCTATAGATCAGTTTTTGAAACTTATAAATAATTGCAGGCCATATCGAAAAATGTATAATTGTTTTCTATTATTTTAAGTAAGCATATATAATTATATAATTAACGTATTTTATGCACATATATATATATACGATATATACGATGAAAACGGCTGACAACCAAGTTTTATGTAACTGTATTTAATTAATAGGTATGTACTTGTACATTTTCCAAAATAAAATGTACTATACCTATACACGTGTAGTACGTTTTTGACAACAAAAACGTCAATGTTCAGAGATGGATAGAAATCCCTGATATAATATTGTACTAAAATGCACGACCGAATTCGCGTACTTAAATTGTGTAATTGAATACCTATTGAATAATTAAAAATACTCCGATGGACTTTGTGGATTTTTTATTTTTTTTTTTAAACATTCTACACATCCTAATATACGTTACGTGCGTTTTATGATGCGAATATGCGTATTGAAACATAATACTCGTAGACGCAGTGGCGGCTCTTGAGCTTTAAAGGTGGGAGGGCGATTAAAAATTATTCATTTTTGAAAAGCATAGAATAGGTACAATATTAACTATGTACCAATTTAATAATTATTTATTAAACCAACATTAATACACCGTATAGAAAGACAAAAGTATGAATACGTTTTACGAAAACCGAAAATTATAAAATAATAATAAAATTATACGTTTTCTACTCAAAACTTAAGCGTTTATCTTTCATTTCACATGCGCTAAAAACGCATGAAAATAAATATTTGGTATTCTTGAAAAGATATATATGACTTTAGTCGAACGAAAAACATTCGACTGTTTGTCTACTGGTTAAAAATCAGTGACAAACTTTAGTCGCATGATCAGTGGAGTATTTTCAACTTTTTTCTGGGGGGGGGGGGTCCAAAAAATATTGAAAACCAATGATTTATGTGTAACCATTATGTATGTTACTACTTTTAGAGACGGAAGACTGTTGGTAAAGGGGGAGGGGGTACTTTATGAAACTTTCAAGTGTTAATAACCAATATTTTCGAATTTATGAGGAAAACCATTATTATTATTATTATTTTAACCTGTATTTTTTCATTATTTCTCGATAGTTTTTTCTAATATATTTTTAAGAAATCGACAAATTACCTCTTCTAAGTACTTTCTAATGAAATTTTATTGCCGAAAAATTGATTAATGAAAAAATTAGATTATGAAGCAGTCCCTAAAATATTCTGATTTTCGTACTACACATTTTTACTTACATTTTTCCTTCGAATAATCTTTTTCATTTTTTTCATCATTGACATTATAAATTATAATATGTAGGAACGTAGAATTTGATTAACACAGTTGCTAATTTCGTACTTTGTACTATACGAAATTTTAGGGGTTGTTATGAAGTAAAATATTCTGGTCGAGAAATTGCTTATAGACAAATATAAAACAAATAAACATAATCATAAAACGGAAAAATATTTTTGCACTATTCAGAATCCTAAATTTAGTCATTATATTCATTTTTAGGGTATTATACCTAGTTATTACTTTTTTCAGTCATCACATTCTATTTTCAATTATTATTGTTTAAAAATTCGATCTACAAAAATTTATTTTAGATATTTAAGTTTTTAAATTCAATATTTTTCAAGTACCCCTGGACCCCCTTGTAAATACACCACTGTGCATGATAATGTATAAAATGTGATATCAATAATAATTTTTTAATTAGTTGATAACACTATATTCTGCTATAATAATACCATAGAATATTTTGTATAATTATATAATTATATTATATATTCTCTGATAATAGGTCCGTGGTTGATAATAATAATGAATTTTTCATTGATTTGTGTTTTTTAAATCCCTTCCGTATTTATCGTTCTTCAATTTTACATTTTAAAATGGCTAATATTAATGAGATGGCAATGTTGTTTGTAATTAATAATGTTAATTTGCATGAAGAGCTAATCAATAAAAATAATGTACGACAAATACGAAAAAAGGCAACAATTTCAGATCCATTTGTGAAACAACTGTTTGTGAAAAATTTCAGGCTTCCCAAAGACCTTGTACATTTAATAGAACTTTTATGATCACTTATCATTTAAAAAATCCGTTTGTCTGCTATTGATTTCAATACAAAAGTAAAGGGAATAAATTCTAATTTAAATTAACTCTAATTTATTTTCCGTTTCATAATTTGCATGTTATAAATCATTGTGTACTTATAGTTAATTTTATCTATATGAATTAGATTCTAGTTACATTGAATTTTTTGGCGACTGGATCATACCAGTCTCTAATTGGTAATAGTCGGTTTACTGTTTTATCGCAATCAATTGTATCCCGTTGTATAACTTATATCAGGTTGTGGAGGCACTAAACCAGCCAGAAATATTTAACAATTGGGTCAAGTTAGTAACTAGTAATCCAAATGAGCTGACTGAAATCCGCAACGAGCAATTTTAAAATTTTCTTTCAAATATTTCTAATAATTGTTTAACAATAATTCAATTTTAAAGTTTCTACAGAGAAAAATGCTAATAATATAACACATTTAAGATTAAAGCAAGTTATTATTTTATAATATTATGGTATTTATTAAATAAATATAAATTAAAATATTAAATTATGTGTGTATGTGCACACGCATAATGAAAACGTATACAATGATAAACATATTATATTTTATACATATTTTTACTAATTAAAACTTAAAAAAATAATACTAATAAAAATTCGTAATAATGAAATAAAAGCTATAATTAGGATATCAGTGATAAAAGATAAAGCATTACTATCACAGATAACATGATATTTCATGTTATCTGTGTTAGTATTTACCGATTTTAAAACTTGTTTGAGGTTAGAATCCAGGTTTTTTGTTGTTACCATAATGGTTCCTTCCGTCATGCTTTACCGCATTCGACAAGCAATAGCTGTATAATTTTGTCGATCATAGTTTGAGAATATACATTTTTAGTCGCATACCCGATAACCGCGCAGACGAATAATATAGGTACCAATTTCAACGGTGCTATTATCTATATACATTTTTTTAAACTCCGATTACCTCATTATATGGTGTTTTCATAACAATGGCTTTCGATAATAATATTTTGAAATATATATGAATAATATATGAATATGAATAATTGTTAACAGTTAAAATTCAATATCTAACTTGTTAATGAGTAATTTGTTAACATTTTAGTGGGGGGGGGGGGCGATCGCCCCGTCGCGGTCGTCCATACACACGAGCCGCCCCACTGCCGTCGTACGGGTAGAAAATTTCATTTCGAAGACGTTTTTTTTTTTTTTTTTTTTCCCGAAAAAGTTTTTAGATTTTAATTTTAATTTTTTTTTTTCAAAAGAGGGCGTTTTACAGAACGCCGTCAATAACGGCGAAGAGCGAAATAAAACAATAAAATCCTGCGTTGTTCAGTATAGTGTAGGAACAATATAATATCGCGTGTATAGAAAAACTCTCCCCCGCCTATATACTATCTATTATATATAATATATATATATCGGTAAACGCGCACGCATACACCATAATGGACCCTTTCGTACATTTTTTTTCTTTTTTTTTTTTTTCAAAATTTTTTAATTGTCGTAATGGTTTTTTTCTCTCGTCGGAATATATAGATAGGTAAACAATGCGTTGAGCGCACAACAGCGCGCCAAATAATATAGCGCGAAATCGTTTACAGAAATAAAAAACATTTTTACTAATTTGTCGCCCATAGTGTATGTACGGCGCGCGGCAATTGTGCAATAACAATTATTTTCTTA
The DNA here is from genome assembly GCA_025469235.1 of Pemphigus obesinymphae. Lineage (NCBI taxonomy): Eukaryota > Metazoa > Arthropoda > Insecta > Hemiptera > Aphididae > Pemphigus > Pemphigus obesinymphae. The sequence goes on from JAIPRL010001309.1 coordinate 65,412, forward strand.
AAGCCGTATAAAATGTACAATAATCGTTATTATTATATAACAATAATAATAACAATAATAATAATAATAATAATAATAATAATAATAATAATAATAATAATAATAATTATTATTATTATTGTAAACGTTTTACGCACTATTGTTTTAATATCGCGACTGACGTTTATAAATTGGTTACAATCAATTATTTACCAAGTTTCTCTTTATTCCACATAATTTCACGGGTGATAATAATAATAGGTAATAATAATAATATAGTATACAACCTGCATCATAATATTGTATTGGCACACATTTTATGCGGTTATTATTATAGTATTTTATCTATCTGCCTTATTTCCAAACATAAAACTCCGATAACTCGTATTAACTCAGAAATAAATTCGATCGCCTTTAAAACGACAGTAATAATATATCTTCAATATTATATATTGTATATATTCGACATGTTTTCGCGAAACAACTACAAAAGTTTATCATAAAAACAACATAACATAGAAAATTGAAAACGATTAAAATTCATAAATTATAGCGCAGGACATAAATCAATTTTATTTATTTAAGTCGACAATATCCATTAAGAGGATGCTATACCCGCATTTTCTGTCTCCGTCCATCTAATTGGCAATATAGCCAAATTGTACAACGCAAAATTGAAATTATGGCATTTTGGTTAGATTTAGAGCTTGAACACCCATTATCAAATTTAACGAGAAGAATAATTTCGAGTGAACCCCCATCATGGGTTTTTTGTAATATATTGTCAGAAAAAAAAGTTACGGCATTTTTAGTTTTTGATATTTTTAAATAGCTTTAACTTTTTCGTCAGACGATATTTTACAAAATGCCCATGAGGTTCACTTGAAAATATTCCTCGCTTTAAATTTTGTAATAGGTGTTTATACTCTACATTTAACTTAAACGCCAAAATTTCAATTCTGAGTAGTGTGATTTTACTATATTATCTGTTAGATAGACAGAGACAACAAATGCGAGTGTAACATCCTCTTAAAATATGTTTTCATGTTATTATTCTAAATATAGATATACCTATACTATACCATTTATTTCGGATAATACCGATGTATATGAATATAATTTTTTTTACTATATTGTTAGTACTTCTATTTACTAGGTACTTTTTTTTAGTAAAAAATTAAAAATAATATTTCTTTCTGTTATTGAAAATTTGAAATTGTTTATAGTCTTATAAAATAATAATTATTAATAGTCATAAAATATCAGGGCTTGAAAACGTTATTAATTTTTGCGTTATAATGTTTTTCGTTTTATAACGTTATTTTTGTTTTGCGTTATAACGTTTTTCGTTTTATAACGTTATCGATTTTATTCCGTTATAACGTTTTCAAGCCCTGTAAAATATGCATTTGTAATATAAATATGCTTTAAAATATATCTTTCAATATCATATCATATCTTTATTATTAAGTTTAAAATAAATGTAAAGTTGTGAATGATATATTTGTTAGAATTAAAAATAGATCGGATTTTCAAGAGAATGAGTAAAGGGGAATCATGCTCGTAAAGATACTTAGTAGGTATCTATAATGATTGTAATGATGATTGTATAATGATGGTACCTATAATGATTTTATATAATATAATATGCTCATCAGATTTGAATCCTCCTCCTATACGTTACTATTTATATATGTAGGTACCTACACTTCTTCATATAGAAGGAGTTAAAACTTAAGTTTTTTTTGGTAAAGTGCATTTTGATAGAAAATGTAAATTATAGTTGATACTTTAAGGATGTAATTTTTCGATTTTTGTAGTAGTTTTCTCGAGGGTCTTCGTCGTGCGTATTTTTAAGTTGTTTTGGATAGACAATCGCTCGGGAAAAATGTTGTGAGTATATTTTTCGTCATTTGAGATAATATAAATCATTTTTATTCGTTAGTGTGAGTGTTAACTGAGGATTACCATATTTTATTTTAAAAAAAAACCGGGACGAAAATAAATTATACTACGGTTTTAAGCAAAAGTTTCACCATTCAATTACATAATAAATTTTTTTTGATTTACTCTATATATAATGTGATCTTTTATAATTTTGTTTATAAACTTTTCAACCTGAAAACTTGATCTAATCGGATACGTGATCTTATTTTTCGATCATATATTTGATACCTACTTACCTACTATTCAGCCTCTAAAATATTCTGATTTTTCTACTACATATTTAATCCATATATTTTCTTTGAATGAGCTTTTATTATTTTTCTCATCAAATGTAGAATTGGCTAATTTAACATACTTGCTAATTTGTCACTATACATAGGGACGTAAGTAGCGGGGGGTTGCTTCAGTTGGTCAAATCGTATTAAAGGCCAAGTCAATGTGAGAGTCAGTAATGGTAAATAAGTTGATGACCTATGATCATCAAATGATCATTCAAAATAATAAAAGTCCAACCAGATGGCCAAATTAAACACACTACCCCCCCCCCATAAGCGCAACTAGGGGGATTTGGGGACTTAGCCCCCCAAATATAATTGATATTGACATTTTTTTTTTTACTTATTTTCTTATACAATATTATGGGCAAAACTCCATAAGATTTTAGAGCTAGTTGCGACACTGCTGCCCCCAAAAAAAGAAGAAAATTACTTTTCTACGCCCCTGATTATACGTTCGAATTTTCATACTACACACAGTTTTAGGGACAGCTTATATACTATTTGTATACCAATACTTATTTTACGGATAGGCGTCTAATTTTATTCGGTTACCACATAAAGGAGAGATCGGGACTAAAATTGTAGCGTATATCCCGTTTTGTGATAACGTATTATCAATTGAATATCTTAGTATAAATAATGACAAAATAATCAGGTATGCAACTTTGCGATACACCATGTTGCTTTTCTCCAAATGTTATCAATGTTCTTTTCTCGGTAGACCAGTGCATGATTTAAGATAGTATGTGTGGTAATTACATTGTTTTCGTTATGTGTTGAGTATTATTATGTCAATTTTCTTCAATAATCTTTTATTTATGTAATTAAGGCTAAGTATAAAGTTTAATTCTTAAATCTATATTTTCACAGTAAATTAATTATTATTTTTAATTACCTAACTATAACATAATTATATAGTTAAATTAATATCATAATTCTTATTATAACGTATCGGATTCAAAATTCAAGGTTTGTATGTTTGAACCTTTTTTAATTTGTTCGATTCATTTCTCATGAAACTTTACATCTTTAGGAAATTTATGTAAATGTATTTTGAAATTATTTACAATACCTTTACGTCTATTTTCACTTAAACGACCACTAAACACACAGAGTGGCATATTTATTCGAATTAAAGATTAATTAACAAATTATAAAATACGCTTAAAAGTAAATTAAATATTTGTTTTCAAAAAACAAAAAAGATGGCTATAAAATAAGATAACAAAAATCATGATAATCGTAGATACTGAGATGATGATAAGCCACAGCTGATATGTATAATAAACTAGATTGCTAACTCCCGGATAAATGTGAAGGCGCCACGGCAGCCATTTTTGTGGGCTGTGGATCATTATCAATGTATTATCACAGAATATTGTGATAATAAAACATTTCAAATTTATGTATTACCGCTGTATAATAATATATACTTGGGATCACGAATACATAGATATATACCTACCTATAATTATGTATTATACATATCTTTGCATGAACATTAATGTTATGACTTATGTGAACACGTATAACATAGACAATTACATAGACGATCTTCGATCTTTTGAGAATCAGATTGATTTCCGAAATTTGAACTTTCGGCATTCAACGATGTTCGACTTTCAAGGGGACGTAATAAAAATACGTATTTGCATAATTTTATTTTGTCTATTATTCAGGGTTAAAATATCCAGGTAAGTAGCTAGGTATTTATATATTGTACTACCACAGTTTATTAAACATATCATTAGAGATGTGAGCTCGGTAAATTTACCCGGTAAATTTTACGGGTAAATATAAATTTACGTAAATTTACCCGATGGTTTTTTTACACGGTAAATTTTTTTTACCGCACTTAAAATCGAGACCCCTCATTTTAAATGTTTTACTAGTGTAATAACTTTTATTTAGTCTATGCCATACTGTGTTTACTCAGAAAGAAAGAATTCACGTTTTGTACACACTGTATTACTCACGTGTCACGTGATTAATATTATCGTTATTTATTTTGTTCCTATTAAAAGCAAAAAAGTTACTATTTATTTATGAACATATAAATAGTCAAAATGAATGTATTGAAAAATCAAAACCAATGATTCAAACAAACAATAATGAAAACCAAGAGTCGGCTATAACCAATGATGATGAAATGCCTTCGTGTAGTTATCAAGTTAGTAGTTCTAACAGTGAAAGTGAGAAAGAGGAATATAATACAGATACAGATAGAGATAATATTGAAGAATCTGAAGACGATCAGCTTGATGGTGAAATAGATTCAAGTGATGATGAGTTTTTTAACTCAATTCAACTTGCATAAATAAATTATATTGATTATTACATAAAGCGATTTAAGTCTGAATAATTATTATTTTATTGTTTTTTAAAAAGTTTATATATATTTTTTTTTTTATGGTACAAAGTATTCAAATTAAATATATAAGGTAGTATAAGGATTATTACATAAAGCGATTTAAGTCTGAATAATTATTATTTTATTGTTTTTTTAAAAAGTTTATATTTTGTTTTTTTTTTAAGGTAAAAAGTATTAAAGTTATGTTGAGTTTTCTAATTTATCTAAATACATTATGTTCCATTATATATACAATAAAATGCATTTGTATTACATAAAACCATTTAAAAACCATAAAATAAAAATTTACGTAAATTTACTGAAAAAAATTTACCGGTAAAATCCACATCTCTACATATCATCATTACTGATATTTATATGTATTGTACACACAATATATTGATGATATAAATGTGATAAGATTGAAATTCCCACAAAGATGGCGGACCAATGGTGACTTCGATCATTTACCCGGGAAACATAATATGGCAGTAAAGTTGGCAATCTATACAGTTTATTATATACACATCTGTGTGATAACTGATAAGCGGAGAAAAGCGTCCACGACGATAATGCGCGAGTTGAACCAAAACACGGCGTAAGTTGCTGTTCATACCTGTTTATTTTGTCATGGTATAATAATTACGCGAGTAGCTGGACATATTATTATTACCTTTGCACCGTCCTCTGTGCTTGACCCTCAACAACGAGTCGTTAAAACATCGGACCCGTAGTAATGCACATCTGTTCGGGTAGCTAATGTTGTCGGTGCCGCACACCGGTCTCCTGATCGCCGTCTTCTTTTTCTCGCACCGTTCCACCCGACCTTTGCAATCGAACTCCTGCGGACACAACGTATATATTATAATATTATATAATAATATGCGTTATGATACATACATACATCGTATGGTTGTTGTACATTCCTTGCCTACGTTATGTTTTTATATTCCCGGTTTTGCTGCAGGTTTATTTCCGTGAGATGTCGTAATAATATAATAATTACTTACGTATAATGTACCTACATTATAATATATATCGGCACTTTATACACATAATATTATAAATACGCGCGTGCCCATAATATGCACCGCAGCCGTGCAGCTATATGACGGGTAGACGAAAAAAACAAAAAAAAAAAACGAATCACATTTTAACGCGTCGCGTTATTTTCGAAAAACCAGTTGCCCACGGTTCGCGTGCAAATATTTCATAATATATACTATTATATATATATATATACATATACGACGAATTTGCCGGAGATAACGAATGATATTCAGAAACGTTGCCGACAAACTAGTTTTGTATGCGATCGTTGCGGGAACAACGGGGAAGACGAATAAAAAAAAAAAAAAATCGCATCAGAAATGCATTTTAGGTCTCTCTCAACTGGCGCCATATATTACAGATGGCAGGATCGCAGACGTTATGCCGCGAAGAACGCCAAAATAGTGTATTGGTACCTACCTATATACGTTTATATGCACATAGTTAACGTTAGTCATAGTTTTTTAAGACGAAAAAAACTGGTCGTGTAGTTTAACGCAAAGGACCTTTTCCGTGTGCAAATTGCGATTTCGGGGAACACGTGTTTTAGCGAATTTTTTCACTCATTTCCCGAGATATGGTATCGTCTCCTCTCGTTTGGTATAGAATACCTAATATAATATGATACGCTGTGGCTGAGTATATATGACATAATATCGTAGGTATACACATAATATTATACGTTATAAATAGGGCTCGTAAGCTTATGCATTAAAAAACGCATAAATAAGCGTGCAAAACTGCACTAAAATCTGACGAAATATGCACTTTTTATAATTTTTAAATGTTTTTTTTTAAACATCTGAAATTTATTGCTTATACCGGTTTACGTAATTTTATTATTGACTGCAGTCGAGTCGTCGCGGTCGGTATATGGGATCTATTTATATATTATATATCTTGAAAATAAGAAAATATATGATATAGGTAACAAATAAAATTACCACGACGTAATTTATTTATTTTTATTATAGCTTAACATTATAAATATAACGTATTTTAATTTTAAAAAGTCCGTTTTCCCAAAGTGTACGGAATATACACTATAAAACCAAATAGCTCAAATATGTATTTATAGTAAAATAACTTAAAATATGCATTTCTATCTCACTTAGCATGATGTAGTATTTAGCACATTTGATATGCAAATGCATCAACTTACGAGTCCTGGTTATAAAATAAATAATACTATACGCTGCGGATCACTTGTAGAGATAGTTTGACTGCATATGTTGTATTGTTTGTGACTAAAATCTAATAATTTCAGTGTACCTATTGTCTATAATATATGTATATATGTATACTATTTGCAATGGTACTTATTTTAAATGTTAATTATAGGTACACATATTAATAATATTATTGCAAATCAGGTGTTGAACAAAGTATAGGTAACGTAGTATAATAATATAAAGTCTGTGGTGATCCAGAATATGATACTGTATTAAAATTTTACATAAATATGTAAATATATAGGTTTAGGTTGATGGTTATAAGAGAACGTTGCACTATTTACTATTTTTAAAAAAGTTATCATTATGTATTGGAAGATTGAACCAAATTCCAATTAAATTAAAATTTAAAAATGTTTAGTTAACTTTTTAAAATAATTTATTTACATGTATTAATGTCTAAGTCCTTATTAGTCGTCCTGCTTTATAGATTGTGGTTTTCATATTGATAGATATGTTCAAGATATTTACTATTTTGTTCAAAATTGAAAAACAAAAATATAACTTCTTTTTGTGTTTTGACAGCTAGAGGACTTTTTAGATACCATGTTGATTATTGTAGATATTTAATGGTTGATCATTAAAAAATTCAAAATTGTACAACATTCAATAGTTTAAATAAAAATACATCACATAAACAAAAATGTCGTGACAAAATATAAAAGTGATTACATATGACTTATCGTTATTATATATAGTATGGTATATAGGTACTATATAATACATCTATATTAGCAGGACCGTATTTAGGATTTTGCCGTCTCTGTGCACTTTTAGATTCTGAACGGAGTGATGAAACTATTTATTTTACAGTGATGTTTATTTTAATTTTTTTCTGTGAACAACTTTTCGACCACAAAGAGTCGAGTTATAGTTTTGGCATTTGTATGTTAACGATAGAAAATTGGTTCTAGTGGGTACTTTTAAGAGGTCATACTTTGATTTTTCCAATGGTTCTCTTAAGCCTGAATAAAAGTTATCTTGTATACGGTGACGCAGAATGCAGTTTTATACAAATGCAAGGGAAATGACAAAATACAAATAAACAGTGTACACATTAATACATATATACATACATACATGCAAATTCACTTCTTTTCTGTATAACGATGAACATACAGGTTTTTATTTCCAGTGGGTTTAAATTCCCTCGCTTAAAATCAATCATTGAATGCAATAATTTATTTTTGCTTTCAAATCTAAAATAATAATAATAATACTTTGCCTTTATCCAGTTATATTCTACCCGACGTGCGAAGTGCTTCCGCCCCCTACTGACATGACGTATAATAATTTGCCACCCGGGTCACTTAGTACATTCACCCCCCCCCCCCTACAAAAATAAAAAATAAAAATACGACTCTGTATATTAGGTATATCAATATAGGTACTGTTATTCAAATATAGCACGTTCCACTTTTTTGCCATATGTTAGACTTGAAATTTATCTGTTTAATATAATATAAATAAATCATAAATTTGTATCTTGTTTCATAATTAATGATTTCACGTTTTAAAGAAAGTATAAGTTATAATAAACAAAATACTATATTTGTCTTTATTCTGTAAAATTACTGAAATCTCTTGTCTTTGCATGTACCTGTGTATATGAAAATAAAGTTCTATTTAAATATAAGAACATCAAAAGCACAACTGTTTATTTATTTTTAACAATATAGACGAACCCGATGTTATCTTTTTATTGATTATTTTTACTATTCATATTATTAAAATTAATTAGGTATACTATAAAATACTTTCCTCTAATTGACGAATAAGACACGTTTAGTACTCACTATAGCTTATTCTTACTTTACGTTGTTATGCCTTGTTCAATCGCAAGATGTGTATATTTATACATAAATTGGTTATAAACACGGTGCAGAGAGATCTTAAAATATTTTTGTATATGTATTTAATGTTACACAAATATTTCGCTTTTTTCATACTATACACATATCTATAATCTATGTAAATAATTTCAGAAGTTTTTCTAATTTGTGCTCATATGAAATAATATAGTAGATATATTATACAAATACATATTTTATAACATTATTTGTTACGTTTTTGCAGTTAAATAGACGTCAAATGAACAAATTTAGATGTATCGCGAGATTTCTAGTATCAAACAAGCGTTCAAATACGTTGTATTCGTATAGATCTGAAATCTGCATATATTCACTATACTTATACGATATTATATACGTAGGTACGCGTTGCAGCAGTGCATTCTATTCGATATGTGTGAACTGTGAAAAATAAACCAGTTTTATCATTGTAAATTTTTTTCTTTTATGAAATAATATACAAGTATATAGGTGTTTTATTAATGATTTTATATAAAAATATAATTGTATATGACAACCGGTCTCCCTCTAAATGATATTAATTGGATAGTCGCCACGAATATGTATATATAATATACATATATAGGTACTTGTTTGCGGTATGTACCAGCTACTATATATATATAGGTACAGTATAAAATATAGGTTTTATACCTATTATAGCTTTTTATTATTGATTAAGTATACTTAATCAATGTTTTTACTGTAAAATATAGGTATAAGTAATGCGAAAATGTAAAAATACATAATATTATTATGTTATATGATCAATTTTTATGGTATTATATGCATTGCTCCTGTTAGAAATACGGCATCTACGATTTCTCCGACTGAGTTTGCAGAATATAATACAGGTACCTATGGACTATGTGTAAACTTACTGCGTATATATATATATGTGTGTATTATTATACATACAGGTATATTCAACGGTCCTGATGTTTTTTTATATGTATATTCAGTTTTTAGTTTTAAAATTGTAACGCGTGTTCATTTTACCAGATATTATTATAACTATGTACCTATATGAAATACCTATACATAATACTGATAACAGGGACCAGGACCTAAAATATATACCAACTCCCGGGCGTGGCAGGAATACACTTTCGAACTTCTTCGCCGCCTGCTTAAAGTATAGTCCCACCATTCACCTGCAGTGATACAAAACTATATTTAATGATATATATACCTATGCAATCAGCTATAATTATGACGGGTGATTCAGTCAATTTTGAGTTTAGGATCGTGGTCGGTAAATCAAATTTAGTTTAAAAAAAATTTACCCATCCGAATAATCTAGTATCAAAAATATCAATAGCTATTGAAGAAAAACGCAAGTTATTGTACACACGCATACCGAAAGGGTTAAAAATTTAAACATTTTTGATACGGAATTCAGATAAACACATTTATAAAATTAATTTTGATGCCAATGTCCTAAATCCAAAATTGTTAACCCAAAAATTACAGTTAATTAAAAATTTATGGATTAACCGAATTATTATTCTAACTCATTTTCGGGGATTATTGTTCCGAGGATTACCGATTTAAGCAATATTCCATTATCAGGTAATTCTCTAAGGTGTTATGTCCTTCCTCTGAATCCATGGATACAAATCAAATTCTACATTTAGAGAATTAATTTATTAAATAAAATATAGAATTGAAAATTTGACTTGTGCTTGAAAATTTTATTTTAATATAATATTTAAATAATTAATAACGTTATGATTTAATTTCGATTAGTTGGGTTATGATCGGATTTTTATTTTTAGGGAAATATGATTTTAAATGTACATTTTTTTTTTAATTTCAATTGTTTTGAAAAACATCACCATATAGATTTGAATTATTTCATTTTGAATTCTATGTAATACATATATTTACATTTCCCAGAGGCTGTATCCATATGGTTTGATAAAATGTCACCGAGTCAATTCAAAATTTTAATAAATTATTTTACAAAATCAGATAAGGAGTAATACAACAAATATATTTATTAAGTCTACAAAGTGGTGACAATGGTAATGAATGGGTACCTACATACAATTTACAAATGTCATACTTAATAATTACTATCAAAAATAAATGTGTAAAAAAGTATTGAAAATGCAGGATGTAATATATAGGTAGATATTCATTATTTATTATATAGTGACAAAATAAATACTCTGTGAACATTTCAAATATCTAGACTCATTTTTTTCGGAAACATGAAGAAAAATTCCGTTTTAGTTTTATTTATATACGTAAACACGTTTATCAAAAAAGTAAAAAAAATGGAAAAATTACTTCATAAAAGTACATATATTATATATATATATATATATATATAAATCGTTTAAAGAAATATTAATAAAATAGATCCACTTTGAATCCAAAACTTGTATTTATTAAGATTTCAACCTAATTTATGTTAATTAATTAATATAGAAATAAAATATTTTTGGGTCTTATATAACTTAAAATTACCAATGTTAAATAAAATGTATAATAAGAAAATGTCAAAATTTTAGACCCATTATTTTCGGAGTTATGAGAAAATAACCAGTTTTTTATTTCCCTCTTTAGTTTCATCTTATGCTTGGATCAATAGTCCTTTAGTCAAAAAACGTTATCAGAAAAAATAAGTAAATAGATAAAAAGTCTTGTAGATAGGCACAGATGTAAGTTGGTCTATTGTCAATCCGGTCCATTATTATTTTTAATTTTAAATCAAAGATAAATTGCATTCAAATGAATATTTTGAGAAAAATTATTATATATATTATTATAGTAATTATTATTAAAATAATAACTATAAAAATAGGTAGGTAACTATATTGTTGATTTTATTCGTTATTTTCCCTGCATTTATAAATTATTTCCATTATAAAAGGTGGTTTTACACGTAGAAAAATACCGAATAATCGAAAAATTGCCTTTTTAAAGTAGGTATCAACTAGAACCAATTTGCTATCGAAAGTCTTTACTCCGAAATATACGCAAACATGGAAAAAAATACATTATTATAAAACCAATATATTCTTCGCTTTGCTGAGAACCTAATAACCAAACACTATAAAATCAAGAGTTCCATCGCTTCGCTCAGAAATTAGAACTGTAGGTACCTCTAGCTATTCGGAATACAATATAGTTGCGGATCTAGAAATTATAAACCAAGAGGACGGGTCTAACCCTTCCTGAATCTATATGACTGATTAAAATCATAATAATTATTAGGCTAATAACAGTCTTTAAATAGAACAATTAATTTTATAACATATTATCTACGTAATTATATATTAATTACTAATTACATACGCATATATTATAATATAATTGTATAATAAATCGTTATAATGACCATATATATATTTTTTTTTATTAGGTATTTATTTGCGTTTTGCTCATCAACAATTTCTAGTTCATTTTTTTGATTCTACGTACAATTTCGATATCGAATGGTATTAAAATTTTTTTTTAACACAATGTGTAGCTTTAGCCCTCCAAGCCGCCCTTTAAATATACGCTTAAGATCAGTGCTTCAAATCATGCATATACTATCCGACACAATGTATATCTGGAAAATTACAAGTATCTATTAACTTATATCATATATGTATATATGTAAATATTTACTGCTATAAAATGTAATTATTATGTTTTGCGTTCAGTAGTTCAAGCGTATAGTTTTTAGAACTAACTTTTGTCGTTTTCAAATCAATCCGAGTACTAACAAAATTCAGTTATTACGATTATTATAATAATATATTGTTTACAATATTATATATTAGGTAGGTTTATGGTATATAATTATCGGTCGTCGGCATTCCAATACTACCGTGGTAGCCGACGCCACGGTAGCTGCAGTACGGCGTCACAGTTGTTATTTATTGTTTATTGTAAGTGCTACTAATTTATTTAAAAAAAAAATATATATATATACGGTATATAAATTTGTGTCAGGTATGCGATATTAAAACAAAAATCAATACGTTTATAAAACTCGTCACTGCACGTGGTTTGTATAGGCTTAGTATATGTATTTTTGTAAGGTGCAAAAACATTATAATCCATCAAGTTTAACTTATTCTATGATGTAATTAGGCATATTATGTAGGTACCGACATAATGGGTATGTTATCACCAATCAATTAAAAATATATATCCTATCATTGTGAAATCGATACATTTATCACTGTATTATTCAGAATCGATTACTAATATGGAAATCTATATCCACTCGAAAATTTAATCAATGCCCATTATTGTGCTGCAGTTAATACTGAAGGTGTACACGAATCGTTATTTTTACTCTAAATAGGGAAAATTAAAAATAGTTCTATACCTGCATAGTGCATGTGCTGCACATGGCGGAATGACGAAAAACTGTGTACCTATCTGATATAATTATTGGATATATTTTACCTATATATATATATATATAGTTATAATCAGTGTTCGGAACGTTCACTTAAAAATTTGATTCGTTCACGTTCACGTTCAAATGTACTTATTTAGAAAAAAAACATGTTCACACTCACGTTCTTTAAAAAAATGAACGCGTTCATCCGATCGTTCGTTTTAATTAACTACCTATATACTCGTATATGTTACTAAAAAATTATCGATTCATGGAAACTATCGTTTTCATTTTATAGCAAACCCAAGGAAATTGGATTTTAAGTATTGTATTTAAATCTACAATAAGCTGTTTATAGCGAAATGTTGATATATTTTAATTTAATTTGAACGGCCTGAAAATCGTTCGAATTCCTTAAAAATATGAACATATCATTCACGTTCACGTTCTATTTGACGGAAACGAGTGACTATAGTTATTCGCCGCGTGTCGTTCACAAAATATGAACGTCGTTCTGCAGGTGGCAATTTAATAATTGTACGCCCTCGCCGACAAAAAATTTCCTTAAAAACGTAAATAAAGAAAAAAAGCTTAGATTTCTTCCTCCTTCATACTGTTGCGCCCTTGGCCTGGGCCAGTTTCTCCATACACCCTTGCTACCGCGGCTCTCCGGACATCCACTGAAAATCGAACGCGTCGTATGTTTTCATCGTTTCGGTCATAATTTGCACCGTGTGTAGGTCTTTTTTTTTTTTTTTTTCTGTAACTCGCAAGTCAAGAAAATCGATCACTTATACGTACAAAAACTGTCGTAACTCGTAACGGACGATATATGTTCATTTCTTCTACAGTGGTGATTTATATTCGGGTCCACAGTGGTGTTATATCCTGCAGCATACTGCGATGTAAATACACTTTATATAATATATATACTATTCGAAAATCGGATGCGCCCACCGTATATATATAGGTATATAACCTATATTATATATACAAGAGATTTATTACGTTTTTTCTTTCCTTCGTATCCGACCGTTTTGGATAATCTTTTCGAACACGCAATAATATCATAAACGGATCTTTACCTATACAAATATAATATACATATACCTATATTGTGTACATAACGTATATTATATGTATATGCCTGTACCTGTATGGTTGTATTTTTATTTTTTTTTTCAAGGTTACAGCTTGTGATATACATACGACATATATAGGTTTTCAAAGGTTTCTATTGTAATTTCACTGGCCACCGTGTGTTTCGTCTTCGTTTCACACACACTCGCAGTGCATATAATACGCAGTGCATACACATATTATATACACTTACACACACACACATTGACACACATAATGCGGTGGCTATAACGTCCATCATATTGTAGAGACGAGACTAAAAAGGTTAACGGCAGCGGCAACGTCTAATAAAAGTACACACAGTACACACATGCATGACACACACACAATATGCGATAGTATTCGACAGATTCAATGGGACTCCGCAAAATCGTTTAATATTTAAATTGATAATATTATACAGAGGCGAACGGATTCGATGGAAATATATGGTTTCGATTAAGACAGAAACTGGTTTGTGAGTATATAATAATATTATATTATTTAGAATCTTTTAAATACATAATATAATATGTACCTGGTGGCCAATAGGTGTACCAATAAGCGCAGGATGATTATTTTTTTATTTTTTTTTTTTTTGGAAAATATGAAAAATAAAGAAAAACTATAGATTTTAAAGTATCGTTATATTGTTATACATATATTTTAGAATATTTAAAATATATGTACATATATATATATATAAATATATGCTGGGCGAGTTAATGATTTTTTTTTAACTCAGCTAAGTTAATAGAAAAACATAGTGAAAGTTTAAAGTTAATAGTTATATTTTTTCTTAAAAGTTGAGTTAAGGTAAAAAAATAGCTTATATTAACCCAAGTTAAGTACATTTTTTTTTGTACAAGTCAATATAACATTTGCGATGTATAGGTATAATTAAGTATAAGTATCTATTCTTTTTTTTTGGAAACACCACTGTTATTTTTTAACGTAAAGCGTTTTAAAATTTTTAAAAATCATTAACACAATACTACCTATTGAAAATACTATACGTTGTGTTTATAATAATTATTATTAAAATTAACAACAAATATGTTCAAAAAAAATGTTTAATTAGTAGCTGGTACCTACACTTTTCTTCAAAATTTTAGCAAATGGAATTTGCTCATTGCATATTACTACCAGTCACGTATTTGAAGGGGGGCGATAGCCCCCAAAGCTCATGTGATCATAGGCGGCAGTTGGTAAAAACTAATGAGGGTGCAAAAATTCTCATGATTCATAAACCTACTGCATACAATATACATTTCAAGGAATAATAAGTAAAGTATTAACATTATAGAATTCTATGATATTAAAGTGGTTTATCAATTATTATCGGTAAAATTTGGTATTCTGTCCAATAATTCTTATATTAAATGTTATTTTTAACAACACACTATGAAAATTCGAAATGCATTTACTATAAATTTCGTGCAGCATAGTGCACACTTAGTGCTCTAAAATACACTATTTACGAGTTTGTTTTTTTTTTTTTTTTTTATATTCGTGTCAGGCTCATATTATAACAGTAATAATAATAATGATAGTATTAGTATAACATAAATAAAACAAATAAAATAAAAAATAACATTTAATAAACATTACATATTAATAAATAAGGTAAAATAGTATTACGCTAAGGACCTAATACATATAAAATAAAATAAAATAAAATATAATGTTTAATATGATATGGTAATATTGTTGAGTGGTTTAAGGCATTATTGGGGGATTTATATTGTTTCGGCCCAGATGTGGGGGTACTTCTGGGGTACGAGTTTGTTATATAGCAACACATAATAGATGATTTACTTAATTATTTTTGTCTGTTGTCTGTGGATGCAAAATGATACTTCTGCCCTCTCAAAATAATTCTCGTGGGTGCAATTGCACCCTCATACCCCCCCCCCAAATGCCGCCTATGCATGTGATATTATACCAATTTAAATAATCATATAATAATACCCCACCACTATGGAACTTTAAGAACCGTTATTAATTATTATAATTTCGTAAACTGACTAAACAAATTTTGGCGATACTGTGATATCTTAATAAAAATGTAATATATTTATATAATAAAACTAATATAAATTGGTCCTCCACCTTGTATTCATCATCCATCCGTGAATTTTATTGGTGCGATAATATATTGTGTCACCCGTTAACTGAAAAATCAAATTTGCTGTTGTCTGTTTTGACAACACCTCTATTGTACTATTGTAGTAATTTACGCTTATTATGAATAAATGAAAATTTCTAGCAGAAATAATATGCTAACGAGTTGACTGCTAAAAGAGACTTCAGGTAGGAAAAACCTATTAAATTTATTAGTTGAGAAAAAAGTTATCTGATGTATTAGAGAAATAGTGATTTCAGAAGAAAAAAATAGAAAATTTTGCTAAAATGAAAAAAAAAATAGACTTAATAATGAAAAAACTAAAATTATATTGCTTGTTAAAATGCATTTGTTTATTTACAAGAGTTTATTATGTGTACATTTTATATTTGTATTATTAGTTTAGGTACTATTATTTTATATACATACGTTTTTGGGTTTAGAATATTTCTAAAAAATTATCACCCTCCCCCTAAAACTATAATCAAGATATGTGTCTGATTACTATACCTACCTAAATATTTGTGGAAAATCTAATATATTCCTCAATTTATATTAGGAAGAGATTATTATATAATATATAGGTATTCTTGTTTTATTTATATTTTCAGGAAATAAATAATTCTTATAATATAATAATTATTAGAAACGACAAAAATAACTTTATTTTTATTTAACCATTTTGATAATAGACACAATATGAAATCAAAATATATCAATTATTTCAAAATTATGCTAACTGAGTTTTAATTAAAAGTAACGCATTATTTAAAGGTTAATATAACCAAAAATAGTTTTGACAGATGAATCGTGTATTCGCATAAATTCATAGATTTTGAACGAAGTATTACTTTTAAAATAAGATGTTTTTTAGATTCTGAGCGTAGCGATAGAACTAGTGGTTTTACAATGATGTTTATTATTATTTTTTAAGTCTATACATTTTGTAGATGATTCGAATAAGAATTTTCATAAACAGATATCAATTTATAAATGTGTAGAGTATTTTATAATACTGTTACAATAATAAGAACTAAATAATGCATGATACTTAGTTAAAGTTACAATTTTATGGTGCACCTGCGTACCTACATAATATTTATTTGAATTTATAATGTATTATTAAATATTTTTTCATTTAGTCCTTATTAAAAATCAAAATTAATTTATAAGTACTGTAACCATATTTAGAAAATTAAAAAAAACGAAACATTTTTTATACCCCCCCCCCCCATTTTGGTCTATGCATCACTATTCTAATTTACATTTAACTATATCGGTTGAAAATAATTTTATAAATTAAAATAATAGACAAAAGACAACTTTATAAACATTAAAAAACGGGACAAAAAGTGTTCCGTTGGTGGTTTGTCGGGACAACGGGATGCAATGCTGAAAAACGGGACAATACCGTTTTAAACGAGACGTATGATCACCCTATTATTTATAGACAAAAATGTATATTATTATATTATCAAGAATAAGTGTAATGTAATAATATAACAATAAGTAATAACTCGTACAATTGTAATAAAATATTATCAATTTATTATAAAATATATATTATATACCATAGATATCATAGGTATGTATGGATCCGAAGTATAAGATAATATAAGTATATTGTTATTATGCAAATTAAAATTGTCATAAATTATTTTGGAAGATCATCATCGATAACTTGTAAAACTCAATACAAATAAATAATGGTTTGCTATAAACAACTCTCCGAGCCAGGTGTGTCGATCGTATTGTGAAGTCAACCCTAGACTCACCGGCACCAATATTTTTTTTCTTATACCTAATAAATATATGGTTTTTTTTTTTTTTTGTACCCGGGGGCTTACAAATGAAAAGGTGTTTGAGACACGCCCAGCTAATATGCACTCGACCTCATAAAAACTATTTCAAGACGTGCCAGACAATGTGCCGCCTGTAAACTGTAATCCTTGAGGGTATTATTTTCTTTTTCTCGAAAAATCATTCAATACAACAGCGTCAATAGTACAAAGATGAAGCATGTGTGAATATAAAAATTAACCTACTTTTATCTATACATATATATTTATGACTGAGGGTTGAATTTTCGTTTTATATTAATTTCATTTAACATTTATTTAATTGAAAATGTCAATTCTAATTATTAACTATATATATATAATATAGATACATGTATGATTGTATAAATATTTCATAAATCTTAACAAAAATTTCAATTCATCATTTTTTATTGTATTCAATTCATACGTAGAATTGTATCGAAATGTAAAACTCTAAATTAATTCTTATTTATCGTTTAAATTCCAACGATTTTAAGCGATTTCAGAAATTTGTTTCGGCGGGAATACTCGTATGCGTACATATATGTGTTGTTTTGGTGAGAGGCACATTTCAATTTTCTATTTGACGGGCGGTGAAATAAAATTTGGAAAATTCTCGTAGCTCACCTTGTTGGGTACGGGAGACGAGTAGCCGGTCGTGGAAAATGACAACAGCAACATCCACGGTAATATCTCGGCGACTGAATGAAGGTTCATGACGGCAGTTGACGTGTCATTCTTATATTTTTGACGTGTTCAAACTATATCCATTGCTGAAGTTGTAGCACGCGTGTGTCAATTAGCCCCGAGCGCATGTCTAAAAAAAAAGAAAAAACATTATTCATAACAATCACGCGTTTAATTATATTATTATAATTGGAAATCAGATCGAGTTTATACTTTATGGTCACGTTTATTAGGTACGCGCGCAGTTCTCATCCGACCATCGGGGTGTTTCAATGAGCATGAAATACATT
The DNA here is from genome assembly GCA_025469235.1 of Pemphigus obesinymphae. NCBI lineage: Eukaryota > Metazoa > Arthropoda > Insecta > Hemiptera > Aphididae > Pemphigus > Pemphigus obesinymphae. The sequence goes on from JAIPRL010001309.1 coordinate 84,487, forward strand.
GTCAATAGATAATATTATATATAGGTATATGTATATATATATATATATATATTATAAATACCTTGTAGGCTATTGTATACCTACTTTTCAAACAACCCGAGGATATATCCTAGTTTTCTACTAATGATAATGATTAATTAATTAATAATTAACATCTACAGGATCAGGAAATAATAGTATTGAAATATACTTTCACCGTCCACGGATCAATCCAAATACATATATGAAACAAGTCTGTATATAATGATATAATGACACTATTTCTATTTACATCGCTGGTAATTTATAATAATATATGTAAAAAAAAACGATTGTTTATATGAAAATTGTCAAAAAAAAAAAAAATCATTATATAGCTGCATTACTGTAAAACTAAATTTCTATTCTGTTCGGTTTGGAGGTACAATATTACCTATATATGTGTATATACGGTAGTTTTATTTGTATATTTTACTATATTTTCAAATTAAAATAAAATTTTCCAGTTTATATGTAAATAGTATATAGTATATGTAATTGACAATTATTAGCTATATGATAGTTTTATTTTCATGTTTTAACACCTATATGTGTGAATGGTATAAATATATAATATGTATTATATTAAGAGGACGTCAGCGCAAACAATTTTTAATGAAAAACTCATGTTAGCAGTTCTCGTTTTTAACAACTTACAAACATCTTAGAAATATGAAACGAAAAATAAAAATCATAGATAACAACATTATCTAGTACTCTACATAGCCTTTTTTTGATATAGCATTTTTTTCAAGAATTTATTATAAGTAATATAATATAAAATAAGTTATAAGTAATATAAGTTATTTAAAAATCAAAAAAGTTAGTATATCGTACTGACTTAGAAAACGTGTTTAAATGCATACATTATAAAACGGCACTATAGATAATGTTGTTCTTTATATATAGTTATTATTTTTCGTTTCGCCATTCTACGATGTTTTCACGTTGCTTTAAACGAGAAACGCAAAAGTAATGATTTCAATAAAATTTTATAAATTCCAAAAAAAAAAAAAACAATTACAACGGAAATAAAATATAGTAATAATGGTCCATTATTGTTCATTATTATAAAACGCATATAAATATTTTTCAATCGATAGATTTTCGTTTTCCTTAAAATTGCCTATATACATGTTATATTATAGAACTCCTCAAAAACGGTCGCTTCAAATCGATACAGAGACATTATTCGGGACGTTGTTAAATTTTACAAATATAAAACAATATAATATACGTTACGTTTTTAGAATAGCTATAATAATTATAATATATATATATATATATATATATATATATAGGTGATATACGCCTATCTATATTATATATACCTATAGGTCTTACCTGATTGTCGAGAAAAATCGAATTCCCTCGCGGCGCGGTGTGAAGTCCACGACGATTTATTATAGTACTGCAGTAGTGTGACACCGCGTAAGTAACATTATTGTATAAATATCTACATTGAAATCTATCGATATCGATAATACTATATAATATACACCAATATGAATATAATACACTCGAAAAAAACCGAAAAAAAATCGAAAAAAAAAAACCGAAAAAATAGTCAAGCGTATACCTATATAAAGTTTAACACTTAACCCGACTATACACACTAAACACTTATATATGGACTACCGGGTGTACCGCGGTATATATTATGTTATATAATAAAAAATAATACCTAACCGGGCGTGTATATAACGTGAATATAATATATAATATAGCTGCTATTTATTATTATTATTATACATTATACGAATAATAATAATAATAATAATAATAATAATAATAATAGCTCGAGCGTATATTGGCGGTATATACGTATACCCTCGCGCCGGCGTTGGTCGTTTACTCGGGGCCGGGGACTCGGTGTCTCTCCGGGACGTGTACGACGCGTGTAACTGAAAGAACCGAACTGCGAGCGCATATATATACAATATATATATATGTATATATATATATATATATATTATAATACCGTATTCTACACGCACGGCGCACACACCGCTCTTTTATGGTGTCGGGAACGGGTCGGCGGCGGCGGTCAGAAACGCGGTGTAATATATGATATTGGAAAAAAAAAAGGTACATCGGGGGGGCCCAATATCTATAATATTATATATATTATAATATACAATATATTATATATGTGTAATATACGATTGTTGCTGCTGCTGGTATATATATATACACACAATATGCCGACCGACGTTTTTATATTATTTACACGTTAAACGTACAATATATATATATATATATATGTGTACGTGTGTATAGGTATATTTTAAACGACGAATTTGTCCGCTTACCGCCCCCGTCGTAAATATATAATATTATATATACACGCTCTTTGACCGTACGGGGAAAAAAAAAAAAAAAAAACCACCACCAACAATCGCGCGTACTGCCGCCGACATATTTTTATATATTTTAGGTACCGATACGTATTATAATAATAATACGAGTACGTATATATACGCCGGGGTAATATTCGCGCGTTTAATAGGTGGCCATCATACACGAGAAGACTTTTTGACGGATTTGGTCCGACGGATTAAGTCTTTAGGTCCTCGATGGATTTGGTCCGACGGACAAGGTCTTTCTTTATAGTTGTGCCCACTAACGTAAAAATGAAAGTCCGCTACTTTTCGCGGAGCGTGTCCCCCGGCGGACTTAATCCGCTGGTCAGTGCAGGAAATCCGTTGATTTTTATGCTTAGGACCAAGTCCGCCGGTCTCTCGAGACGTACTCAAAAAGACCTACGGATTTATACGACGGGTTTCAACTGATTTATCAGTTATCATTATTATGTTATGAATTTTGTGTAAAGTGAATAATGTTATTTTATACTCGTGCGTTATTTTAAATATCTACCTACCTATATAATGAATGAACATAACATACTTTTTTTTTTGTTTTTATATTCAAATGCACATATTTTCCATAAACATGGTTTTGATTGGTATAGTTCTATAAATTTGGTAGTAACAGACCTTTTTTTTTTTTTTTTTGTGTTTGAATCACGGCGTTGTAGGGGGGCACTTCGCCCTAGAGGGTCGTCCTTCCCCCTACGTCCGTATCATTTATTACAACAAAATATACAAAATATACAAATTTACATACAGATGGGCTCTATCCCTCCAAGATTCACCTTCAGTGCATATTTAAATTGTCTTTACTAGTTAATCCGCCGCCCGTTGTGCCATTCTTTCCTCCTCTTCTTTTGTAGAAAGCACTTTGCCGGCAAAAGCTTTCACTGCTTTCCATTTCTCTCCGCTCTGCAACATGAACCCAACGATGGTCTCCGGTTCC